>LOEQ01003294.1:189034-223423 GCA_001685075.1 Bramus lutescens | reverse complement strand
TTGGTTCTTTGAGACAGGGTTTCTCTGTGTAACCCTAGCTATCCTGGAACTCACTCTGTAGACCAGGCTGGCCTCAAACTCACAAAGATCAGCCTATCTCTGCCTCCTGAGTGCTGGAATTAAAGATGTGTACCACCATGCCTGGTCGTGATGTGGTTCTTTTTATATTACGAGAAATTACCGTTTAGGTTGCGTGTGCTAAGTCTAGCTTATTGTAGACAAGCTCGCTGCTTTCTGGGTCTCCTTGGAGACATTGCAGTGTAGGGGGGACACAGCTCATGAAGTAGCTGGTGCTTTCTCTCTGTTCTGCTTTCCTTAGATGAGTACCGTGACGGTGGACTACTGTCTCGACGTCATAAAGAAGTTCGAAGTTTCTGAGGAAAACAAAATGAACAATGTCCTTGGTGTTGAAGGTAACCGGAAGTCTTGATCTGCATTTCTCTGTGTCGCCCACCTACTACAGAAATTTTATTACAGTTTCTAGGAAGCAAAATTGGGAAATATTCATGGACTTTTAGGTAATTCAGATAAATCCCCAAGGCATACATTTTTCTGTAAAACCAAATCTATGGCTTTGGTTTCTCCTTATTTTTGCAGTACTCCTTAAGCTACCATTGTGCGTGATGAATGCCAAGAAATATTTGGACTTCACTCAAATGGATAATCTTTCTTTGTAGAAATAGGCACGTCCTGATGATTGCAAGAAGAGAAATTTGGCCCCCAAACAAAGAATCTACAAAAGTCATTATTTGAAAATAGACATTTTAAAAATAAAATGTTAAAAATTGATTTGTTTTTCCCAATGGGTAGCGTTTCAGAAACTGTTGGCATGGAAGCCTTGTCACCAGCGCAGCCTCAGTTTATAGCTAGAGAAAGGAAGACCAAAAGAAGTGACGTCATTTACTCATAACGGTGCACTTAGAATCCAGCTCCGAGGATTTATATATAAATAATATGGTATAAATATAGTTACTGTGTGCATAAACTGCACGCCTTTAACATATGCAGAGAAATAAATGATAGACTGTGTGATTTCCCGAGTAGAAGAGATAATTTTAACTGGAGAGTACTGGGAATCTCAACACCCCCTGAGAACAGGCAGAGTCACAATTGATAGCTGACTTCCAGTATTCCCCAGCTCCCAGTATCAGTGTAGACAGATTGTGCGCGCGCGCGTGCGTGTGTGTATGTGTGTGTGTGTGTGTGTGTGTGTGTGTGCTAGAGACTGATCTTCACTAGATTCCTCAGGTTGACCCTGAACTTCTGGTCTCAAGCAGTCAGGCTCTTGACAACATACATGACTTGATGAGGAATCTTTATGCTGCATTCTTATTTCCTGGGGCAGAAGAGAATGAAAATGAGGGGGAATCATTTCAAATTTTCTATCATTAAAACTATTTTAGAACAGAAAACAAACTAAGTTGGGCCTCTTAAGACTGTTACTAAGATATAAACATTTTTTTTTCTTGTGGCTTCCCCCAAAGATGGCAATTAGATGTGGTGTCTGGTTTTAAACATAAAGGTTGCCATGATGAGGAAACTCTGAAGATTCTGGATATTTCCAGATTGGATTTTACCAAACAAGTCCCAAGACTTGAAACAACTTATCATAGTGGTACCTACTTCTGGTCAGTCGTGTCTTAATTCATGAACCCACAACAGTGCTCGCAACTTCTATTCACGTTCTGTGATTTGAAAGTTTACAGGAAAACTGATAGATTTTCTACACTAACCTTTAAGCACTGTTTCTAAGGTATTTATGTGAAAGTTATTGGCAGCATTTTTCCCAAAGCCAGTTTCACAGTTAATTACCCTCCGAATTTAGGCAGTGCTTAAAGGTTTAGCCTTAAACTTTGCCAAGTTCTGTTTTCCAGAACATAACAACTTATCAGTTCCTGCTTGGTTGATGTATAAATATGGCTCTAAGGCAACACTGGTCACCCCTGAGGTAACGCTACACAAACAGCTTGACTTTAGTAGTTAATTAATGCATTTGTCATGACAACATGTCAATTCATTTTTCTATAGGATATATTTAAGTGGCACTCCGCAGTCATTTTTTTTTTTTTGATACTCTGGCATCAAGCAAACCTCTCTTGGTTCCAGTTGTCACCACAAACGTTGTCCTGATGCTTGCTTATGACCATTCTTGACTGCTTTTTGTCTTTCTTGACATCAATTAAGTAGCTATTCTTTGCAAGCTGTGGCATTTCCCTCTTTCTTCTGAAGGCTTCACGAACTTCATGCGTAGTCCTGCTTGTGATGTGTTTAATCCTTTGCACCACGAAGTGTACCAGGACATGGACCAGCCCCTCTGCAACTACTACATTGCTTCATCTCACAACACATACCTGACAGGGGACCAGCTCCTTTCTCAGTCCAAGGTGGATATGTACGCACGGGTACTGCAAGAGGGCTGTCGGTGTGTGGAAGGTAAGTGGAGTTTGCCTGAACTCAGGCAGGATTGGTTAATAGGCCATTTAAATAATAGAAGCCAAAAAGCTTTTTTTTAATACTAATTACATATATTTGGTGATTATAAAGTCATTCTCTTCTTTGTCTCCTTATTTTCAATCAAGAGAGAGAGAGAGAGAGAGAGAGAGAGAGAGAGAGAGAGAAATGTGCCAATATTTGGGATACATACACTGAATTGTTAAAAAAAATTAAAAGTAACAATCTCCCTAAAAAGATGTTTTAAAATAAAAAACAGCAAATGTAGTTTCAGGCAACTATTTGTTTTGAAGACACTTCATGGTCCACATTTATTAAGTTGCTAATCAGTTTCAGCGGTGAGGACACAGATATAAGTAAGATGTGGTATTTGACTCTGAAGAGCTTACAAATTGGGAGGGAGTGTGTACATAGAAATGTACTATGATATAAGGATTCTGTTGGCTGAGTCACAGGCATGGTATTAGAATGTCAGTATAGGCAAATAGAGTGTGAGGTGAAATTTAAGTAATCAAGCAGAGTTGGGTCAGGCATAATGGTTTTAGGTTCAGATTTTTATTTGGGGGAGGGGCTAGTGAAGGAATTCTTTCCCTTTGGTTTGGTGCTTGAAGGGACCGGATCATCATGATGGGGAAGGCAAGGCATGAGCATGAGGAGGCTAGTCACGTTGCAGCCACAGTCAGGAAACAGAGAGAGAGGAGTGCTGGCTGATCATCAGGCTTTCTCATTTTCCCCCATTTTTATTCAGTATGGGCTCCAAGCTCATGGGATGGCGTCATCCATATTTGAGTGGGTCTTTCATCCTCAGTTCAACCTCTCTTTATCTTCATCTTGCAATAGAAAACACACTCATTCTTTTAAGGGCCTCCAAAGTATTCATAATCGATACTAATTAAGGTTCACTTTCTTCTGAGACTCAGTTACTCACAAGTGTGAGCCTCCTGTAAAATCTAAAAGCAATACAATGGCACAGAGAACATAACTATTTCCAGAGTGGAGGAATAGGGGCCTAGTCCAGAAAGATCCCACCAAAGCAATCCTGAATCCACGAGGGTAAGCACCAAGCCCTGCATAGCTCTGTCCAGCATTTGGAGCTGTTGGTTGCATCATCTGGGTTCACACAAGCTTGAGAAGTCCTTTCTGCAAGCTCTGTTGCCTGGTATACCTATGGTTTCTTTCTTGAGCTTGCTTAACTCTGTGAACATCTTACATCTCTGGCGTCTTCAATATATGTGATCTTCCTTGCAACTTAGGCCTGCCTTCATGTCTTCACAGCTGATTCAGGAGCCCTGTTTAGGGAACCCTACCATGCCACAGGTTGCCTGACCCCAAAGGATGTTTAGAATCTTGGTGCAAGTTCTACAACTCCTCACTCTTGCATCTCGCATTCGCGCAAATACAGCTCCATGTGACTATTGCTGAGTTCTGCTGCTGCTTGCGATGTGGCCTGGCCAAGTTGGACCATCACTGCCATGGCCTCTGTTCTTATATGGCTGAACCTGGGAAAATACTTCCTTCATCAGCCTGACTCAAGCAAGATGCCCTGAAGCTCTTTTTGCTAAGAGCTTGAAAGATTTTTAAATGAGTTTGCATTGTTTCATTTGGAGCCTTGGATTGTGCCCTCCTTGTGCCTCAGTGTCTTGCCCTCAAATCACCTTTCTTATTGCCAAGTGCAGAGTCCTAAATTTTTCCTTAATGCCCTCCCCCAGTTGCCAGGGATTGAACCCAGATCCTTAGGCATGCTAATGCCATACCCCAGCCTAGTGGTACTTTTTTTAATGATTATAGTCGGTTTGTTCCCACCTGCCCTGTGCTCACTTTTAACGTTCTTTAAAAAGTTGATTTTCTCACTGTACTGCATATTTGCATATCTCTGTGCTCCACTTTCTGCTGTGTCTCACTGTAAATATGGATAAATGTAAGGGACAACAGTAACTATGGCATACCATAAATGTCACTGTCTTCAGATTTCCTCTGCCGAATAAATTGATCCGTTTTTAGATCCAGTTTCACTTACGTTTCAGGACACAGGCATCAGATTCTTTGCCAGAGTGTTCCATGAATAATCTCTGAATAGAGTTCCTGATTTCAACCATTCTCCTTTCTGTCAGCATTCTGCACTTCCAAACCTATAGCAGAATAGCCTATTACCATTCTATGGCTTTGTCCTAGGTAGGGTTTCTATTGCTGTGAAGAGACACCATGACCGTGGCACCTCTTATAAAGGAAAATGTTTAATCGTGGTGGCTTAGTTACAGTACAGAGGTTTAGTTCACTATCGTCATGGTGGGACATGGCAGCATGCAGGCAGGCATGGTACTGCAGAAGGAGCTGAGAGTCCTACATCTTGCTGGCAACAGGAAGTGATCTGTCTCACTGGGCGTGGCTTGAGCATCTAAGGGACCTCAAAGCCCTCCTCCACGGTGTCACATTGCCTCCAACAAGGCTACACCTCCTAATAGTGCCACTTCCTTTGGGAACCATTTTCTTTCAAATCACCACAAGCTTCTAGCCCACAGCCTCTGGGAACACTTCTACAAACTGTTTCCAGAGGCCTCCGAGTCAGGTGTGTTCAACCAGTGTCCATACCAGTTTTCTCTTCTGATTACTTTCCTCACCACTCTGACCAAATATTTGTTAAGAAACACCTTAAGGGAAAAGGAGTTTATCTCACCGAGCTCTGAGGTTTGTTGAAGGTTTAAGTCATAAACAATCCCATATCGGTTTGGAATTATAATTAATAGAAGTTATTTATTTAAAGGGGAAAATTTACAGATCATCGTCCCAGACCATAGCCCTCTGCACAATCAAGAAAGGAGCCTAGTTGCTGGAAGCCGAGCCAGAATCCAGAGAGTGAGCGGAGGGCAGTTGCTGCTTTTTTAAAGAGAGAGAGACCACGCCCCAATGGGCTGGTATCTTAGCAGCTATTGGCTGAAGTAGCAGAAGGAGCTCCCACAATACCTTGTGGGTGCAGATAAGAAAGCACTGAGAGCAGCTTAAGGTTTTGGTGGCAGTAACCTAAGGGTACTGGCTTTTAACCCCATGCACCACAAGGCAGAGAAAGGGGAACATGGAGCCCTAAATAAGGGTTTTATAGCCTGCAGGTATAGCGTCCAGCTTATAGTTTAGTGCTGTGTAGGTGTAGCATGATCCACTCACGTGGAATGTCTGTTTGTAGAGGAAGAGGGGAAGTGGGAACTGATCCAAGAGACTGGCCGGACACCTATTATTGTTTAAAGGGAGAATTAAAAATACTGGAGTAGTCTGGCCTGATTGTGCAAGCCTCTTGTGCACAGCTGCTTGGGAGGCAGAGGTTGAAGGTTCTCAAGTGCAAGACCAGGCAGGATAACCCAGTGAGACCCTGTTTCAAGATAAAAATAGGAAAGAGGATGGGTGATAATAGCTGTAGTGGTGGAGTTTGTGCATTGGGTTCTAGACTCCATCTCCGGTACTGTAAACAGCCACTAAATGGTGAAGAGATAAACCCAAGAGAGCTCAGTGAGAGAACTGAAGGGTGAAAGGGGTGAAGAGGAAGCTAGTGAGGAAGATGGTGCTGATCTACGCTGATCCAGCCGGCAGGGCAGAAGAGAAGTGCAATTCTACCTGCCGAGTTGAGAGTGATTTTTTAAAGACATTTAAACCCCTGTCTTTCTCTGTCATTTGGATAACAATATCTGAACTTAACAGAAGGATCCAGAATGATAAAGGTTTCATAAGTATCTATGGATACGGTAGTTAAAATCAAATATAGACAGGCAAATTGGTGGGCTGATGGCTGGATATCTTTCTTACGAGACAATTTGATGCATTAGGTGTTTGAGCTATTTATATATAAAAACAATCTTACTTCAAAGTGGTTCTGTAGACTTATGTTTTATTCTATAACAATATTTTTTTACAATAGTTGCAAGACTACATATTGACATTAATGACTAAGTCAGATGGTTTAATAGCTGAATGTTAAAGATGCTCAAAGCGGGGGAAAAAAAACCTTCTAAGTAACAGGTCTTCAAATGGCATTCTACTCTCAACTACTCATCCCCTTGGTCACTTAACCCTCAATAACTTTCTGTGTTTTATATACATAGCCATGTCCTGTGCACCTGGCCATCATGCTGATGATGGCCATTCATTTTAAATGGCAGCATTTCTTTGGAAGCCAAGTATGAAAATTACATTTAGCGATTTCACGAAGTAACTGTCCATTCAGACGCCATTGCAGCTTGCTGCTGTCTCCTTTCTACACTTTCTTTTACTTCTCTGGCTTCTCAGAGCCAAGTCATCTCTATTTTTGCTTACCTATCCACAATGGGTATCCCACGCACAGACACCCAAATCAAAGCACCTTAAGAAAGAAGAATTTATTGGGACTTACAGTTTCAGAAGGTTAGTTAGGGTCCATGACTATCACAACAAGGGAGTGTGGTGGCAGGAAGGCATATTACTAGAGTGCATGGCTGAGAGCTTACATCTTGATACACAACCACAGTGTAGAGAAGCTAACTGGGGGTGGCATGAGATTTGGAAATCACCAAGCCTGCCCCCAGTGACACTTATTATCCTCAAACAAGACCACGCCCCCGATCCTTCCCAAACAGTTCACCAACTGTGGACCAGGCACTCATGTGCCTCTGAGGATATTCTCATTCAAACCACACTATTTGAGCTTGACTGTATTCCCATGCTCATCTTCATAGACTGAACCAAAACTTTAAATTCTCCAGCTCTGGCTGGATATGAAAAAGGAAAGCTAACCCACTACATCAGTTTCTGATGAGGGATGTGTGGTTGTGGTTGCATTAGCCCTTTAAAAATGAATGGGAGGTCTTAGACATTGTGCAGCAGATGGATGAATGTGAGCCTTTTCAATCTTCTTTCTATTTGATGATCACCAAAGAATCATTTCAAGACTAAAGGCCACCTGCCCCGGATATTAATGCAGTCTGAAATACATCCTGGCACAGAATGTTGTTTATTCTTTGCCTTTCTGATTGTCTTGAGGTAGGGCCTTCTACCATAGCCTAGGTTGTTTTAAGGACTCAGTGTGTAGCTCAGATTGGCCTTGGACTCATTGTAGCCTTCCTTTCTACCTCAGCTTCGACGGAGCACTGAAAGCTACACTGGGCTTCGTGGTGCAGTTTTCGTTTCTAAGTCTTTCTCCACTAGCTTATGTCAGTAAATGTCTCCCTTTGATTTGAAATTCTTTTTCTTAGAATAAAGTATAACCAAACAGTAAAAGTATAACCAAACTACTCTTTCTAGAAAGGTTTTTCCTACCTGGGGAATGTAACCAGCTTTGGACTTATCGTTTTCTTTTTGGAAGCTTTGGTTATCATGTTGAACTTCAGTCTACTGTGGAAAGACAAATGGGTGCTACTCGGTTTTATAGTCAGGTCCTGGCTGATAGCTTTCCATATGTTCTCATTTAAGCCCTCAGCACCAGGAGGTATGGGATAAATTCCAAGAGGAAACTTCAACACAGACTTAGGTAGATGACTGAAGTTTCTATAGCTTGCAAGCTGGAGACTCAATCTAGCATTCTTCAGGAAGCCTGTACCTTTTGTGACCTGCCTACGAGGGACTGAATAAAGACTATCAGATTCCAAGAGAATGTCTAGATGCAGTGGAAGCCTAGCATTGAAACAGGGGAGATTAGCTTTCAAAGGAGGAACTTGCTTTGCTCATGACTAAGCCTAGCCCTCCAATAATTACTTGTCTCTGAAGGCTTAAAACTTGGTCACATAATCTCTCAGTCTTCCAGCAATTTCTTTTTATCATATAACCTGAAGTTCTTAGTTTATATTTGCAACTTGGGCATGGAAACACCCGGTCTTTATGTGCCAGTGGCACTCATCTGCCTTAGTGCAGATGGACCTGGCCTTAAAGAATCTGACCCTAGAATTTAGCAGGTCATAGACAGAGATTCTGAGATCTATAGATATTTTTCTTAGCCAGCTTCTGCTGGGGATGATACTTTACAGTGGAGAATGATAATTATATGGACTGTTTTATAAAGTATTGTGACCTGAGAGTCTATCTTCTTTCAACTGTCTGCTTTGATGATGTGGGTTTCTACATTCACTAGTTCAGCTGTGATAATGTTCTCTTTCAGGGTGTGTATTTGCAAGGCCTTGAATTCACGGCGATCTGCCTGATTCTGCTAGGATTTGTGTGCCACCACTGCCTGGCTATTAGAGTATTTCTGTTTGCCAATACCCCTAGCACAGTGTTAGCCTTACATGAAACTTGAATCTGGCTGTCAGGGCCTCAGTGCTATCTGGGCTTATTGTTATCCTCAATTAACAGAAACTCAATGAAATAAGATATAAAATATTAGAAATAATCAGTGTCAGTTGTTGATAGTCTGCCTGTGTTTTAAATATTAGCAAAAGAACATTGTGTCATTACTGATGTAGGTTAAAGCATGTTGATATGATTAGCAAATCAGGTATTGACGTGCTTTCTATATTTTGCATTGTTTCTTTGAAAGGTATTAATATATTATCTTCTATATCATTTCTCCTCTAAAATGGGACTGTGAGTCAGGGCAAGAGGTGTTGAAATTACACACAGTCATACAGTCTGCTTGATGGTGGTAATACAGTCTAGGAAATGTGTCGGGCAATTTTGCCAAATACCAGAGTGCACTTACACAAATCTAAATGGTGCTGGTCAGTCCAATATGACTCCTTAATGCAATCAAGGGACACAGTAAACATGACCTGTTTAAAGCCGTTGCCTATGGAAAATAGCATATTGTTTTCTAATAAACTTTTTTTAATAAATTGAAAGCATGTACTCTGAAATACTGATACAAAGCATGGCACAGTAGCCTGTGAACCAATAACATGGTTATTCATTGTCATTACCAACCATTAGGCACCAGACAGAATTATACAATGCTATGCTCTGTACACCTGAAGGTACAGTGTATTTGTTTACACCAGTAATGCCATTAATATGTGAGGAATGTTTTATGCTAAGACATCACTACAGGATGCTATGCTATAAGAATTTAGAAATGTTCACTTTAGGCTGGGAATGACGGTGTACCCCTTGAATATTTGGACTTGGGAAGCAGAGGCAGGCAGATCTCTGTAAGTTCAATGCCAGTCTGTACTACATATTGAAACTCTGTCTAAATAAATAAGTAAATAAACGATAAAAAGAAAGACATGTTTGTTTCTGGGTTGGAGAGATGGCTTGTGGTTATAGTCACTTTCTGCTCTGATAGAGGACCAGCCAGTGTTTAGTGTGTGGAGGGCTCGGTTCCTGATTTAATTAAACTTCACCAGAAAAGAACTGGTAAAATAGAGTAAGAAAGTGAAATTGGGATTAGTTGGTTGCATTTAAGGAATGGGCTCACACAGTTGTGGGGTGTGCGAGTCTGAACTCTGTAGACGGACTAACCCTTAGCCAGAGACCTTGGTTAAAGGTGATGTTTCAGTTGCATGAGCTCAAAGCAGGCTCAGGCAGAACTTTCGTGTCCTAGCTGCTTCTGTTGCTATGACAAAATGCAAATTTATCAGTTCAATTTATTTTAGTTAATAAAGAATGTTTTAGAAGACTATATTCCCAAAAGAAACTTTGATAAATGCTGGTCTACTTGTGAGCATGATGTCTTTGTGAACTATAAACACTCAACACACACACACACACACACACACACACACACATCATTTCTCATCTTTAACACTTTATTCTGGTAAGTATGCCAGAATGTTCAATTCTCTGTCTTTACATCTTTGTCATAATTGTAGTATGGATAAGTCATAGTAATATAATCACAAATGTTTCTGGTATTTCCAGAGATATTAAGAAACCAGACATTATATTGTTGATGTGACTTTGGTTTTGACAGTTGACTGTTGGGATGGCCCAGATGGAGAGCCGGTGGTCCACCATGGTTATACTCTCACTTCCAAAATTCTCTTCAGAGATGTGGTGGAGACCATCAACAAGCATGCCTTCGTGAAAAATGAGTAAGTACAGCAACACCCAGGAGCTAAGCTCCACCCCTTCACCCGGGAGCTCAGCCCAAGTTAAAGCAGCTACAGAAGCAAGCACTCTTCCTTGGACCCCTCTCCTTCATTCCTACTGCCCTGGCCCCCTTCCTTCTCCCCAGCAGAGATTGGGGACAAATACTATGGCTTCCAAGTTTATGGATTCCTGTGACCCATTTGATCCCGTTCTTTCTCATCCTGTCTCCTTGAAAATATCCTAGCAAAGAATGACTTTCAAATTTTTCTAAACCCATAAAACTTGGAAACAAAGTATTATACATAATAGTTTTTAGTGTTTTTGAGGCTTTATTTTAACATGTATGAGTGTTTTGCTTGAATGCGTGTCTCTGCACCATGTGACTGTAGTGCCTGTGGAGGCCAGAAAAAGGCACTAAATCCCCTGGAACTGGCATTATACACAATTCTTAGCTTCCATACGAGTGCTGGGAATTGAACCCTAGTCCTTTGGGAAAGCACCAAAGGCTCTTAACTTCTGAGCCATCTCTCCAGCCCCATAACAGTGTTTTGACACTGCATCATAATTTAATAAAATGTAGAATATCAGACACTTCGGGATACCTAAGACATCCAACACAGAGAAGACCTACTGTTCCTTTGACTTGGCTACTTTTTCTCAGTTTTCATTTCCCCTTTGGTTCAAACTGTGTCCTGGTGCTGTGGTTTCTGTCTGAAACATGAATGCTGCTGTAATTCTTGTCCCAGAGATCTCTCTAAAGCTTCTCTAGCACCCAGGATGTCTTCATGCCTTTCACATGTGGCTACTTCCTTCTCTATTCCATCATCACGCCACAGAGACCTGGCACCTGTTAGCAATGATTGTCTCTCACTTTGCCCCACAAACCTGGAACCTGTGTTTGCTATTCTGTGTCCAAGGTACCCTTCACACCATGTCACCCACGTACTTCAACCCACTGGGAAGCATATCTTGACCCGCAGCTGACTTACCCTCTCCTTCTTGATACTTAGCTATGTGACATGTTACAGTCTGTAATGCCGTGATAAAAAGGTTGATATCGTCCTTCCTTTTATAGGTATGAGGTAGTAAACTCACTGAAAATATGAACCTGTATTTCAGTAATTATTCATTTCTTTCTGTTTAGCAGGTTTCATCAATATACTAAGCATATGAGAAAGGCTTTTTAAATTAAAGAAGCAAATTAAAATTGTGATTGCAAAAAATTAATATTTTAGAAGCTAGTAGCCTTTCTAATATTTGTCCTATTAATTAACCATGAGGTTGAAATGCTTTCTTGTAATAAGAGATTTTTGTTGTGTAGCAAATTTAGTTTTTGGCATCTTTTACATGGAGGAATTTTGTGCTAAATTTGGTTTTTGAAGCCTTGATTTTTATGAATCTTACATTGTATGAAATGGTGCCACCCCCATACCTCAGAGGATCCTCTGGTGCCTAGGATGCTGACTTCATGCTTACAAGTCCTTGGATGAACTGTACTTTAGGGGTGGAGAGATGGCTCTTGTTAAGAGCACTTGGTACCTTCTGTAGAGGACCTGGGTTTGGTTCTCAGAACTCACATATTTGATTCAAAACCACCTTTAATTCTAGGTTTAGTGACATCTGACAGCCTCTTTTGGCATTGGGCAATTATGGGCAATGGGAGTGCACGTACATTCAGACGAAACACTCATACACATAATATAATAGAAAATAAGAAATCTTTGAAACAGGAAACATCTTAACTGAGAATATCATTTACTTGTTTAGGATATTAACAAATGTTGGCTTTTTTTTCCTTCCATTTTTAATGCTTCCTTTTACCAAGGTTTCTTAACTTTGGCACTATGAACATTTGGGGCAAGACCGTATAGCCGTCTTGTGTACTGTAGAACATTTGGTCACATCTCCAGCTACAGCTCACCAGGTTCTGGCAGCATTCCTAAATTGTGCTGCCAGGAACTGTCTTTCCACAAAGACAAATGTCCCTCAGCAGGGCAGGCTCAACAATCCCTTCCCCGGTGGCAAACAGCTTTATTCTTGGTAGCACTAGATACTCACGAGCTCTTTATATGTGAATTGATAATTTAAAATAATTTTAAATGTTAAAACCTACATGATTGCAAGACTTCTCAGGGGGCTTCCTGTTGATTTCTCTTCACAACACTCTTGGATTAAAAACCCATGTGAGGGCACAGCCAGACGACAGACCACAGTCAGGAAAGCAAACCATCATCAGTTGGAGGCACCAGCCCAGGGACTTCAGCCTCAGGGCTTCCTAATCAACAGAATTTAATTTGGAGAGGTCATAGGCTGTTTTGTGGAGCTTGTGCTTGCTCAGAGAAAATCTTTTTTTATGTAGATGTATTAGGCAATTCAAATATTGGTTTGTGTATTTCAAAAGAAGATCGCACGTATTATTTCTGAAGCTGCATGATAGAAAACTAAATTCTGTTTTGTTTTTCCTGCTTTGGCTGCCAAGCTCTCAGACTGGTTTTGGGAATCACCTTACATTTCCTGTACTGAAACCTGCATGCTGCTTTAGAATAGATAGTGGGTTTTCTAGACATTTGTGTGTGTGGGTGTGTGAGCATGTATTCACATGTCACACTGCACATGTGAGTGTCAGAGGACAGCTAACAGGAATCCCCTTTTCACCCATATCCCCATGTGGGTGCCAGGGATCGGATCCAGGCCATGAGGCTTGGCAGCAACTGCCTTTAGTGACTGAGGCTGACCATCTCACTGGTCCACCTTTTTTTTTTCTTTTATAAGTGAAGGCTGGTGTTCACTTTTATAAAAATAATGTTGGGGAGGCCTGACTCTTGATGTTTAAAATAAAGCTGCATCATGCTGTTTTTTTCCCCTTAGTTCCCAAGCTGGGATAGGTATATTTTTAGAGTAAGCAACTGCCTTTAATGATATGCCGTAGTCTCTTTGGTTCATGTACACTTGTGAATAAATATGAAAAAATGACATCATAAATTTTCTTTTCTTAGGCTTCACATTATCGTATATATGTGTATATGCGTATATATTTGTATATACATGTATATATATTTTATACCTCATTTTTGCCTAACACCCTGCAAGAACTAATATTTGTTTACTCGTGGTACCTGGCAGAATGTATTTGCTTTGAGGAATTTTTTTTTTTTTTAGTGCATCCTTACTCTTTCTTCTTTTAGCATCTTACTAATTATCCATCAGTATTGCCCATTCGGTGGCTGGGGTTTTAAGAATGCCATGCATACAGATTCTGTTTCTGGGGTTCCACAATCCCTGAGAGCTGGCTGTACTGAATGCCCTTGGAATCACTGTTTCCTCAGGTTTCCGGTTATTCTGTCTATTGAGAACCACTGCAGTATTCAGCAGCAAAGGAAGATTGCTCAGTACCTGAAAGGAATATTCCAGGACAAGCTGGACCTGTCATCTGTAGACACAGGAGAGGCCAGGCAGCTTCCAAGCCCTCAGAGTCTGAAAGGCAAAATCCTAGTGAAGGTAATGACATTCCCAGAAATTAATGATCAACGAAGTCTTTCCTCTTTATTGACAATAAATAAACAAGTAAATAAATAAAGGGAAAATGATTAGAATCAATCAAATCAAATATGAAATGTATCTGTCTGTGAATTTTATATTAATATATAGTCACACTTTCAGAAGTAAGTGATGGCTGATTGGGTGCTATGAATTTGTTTTGCTGGCTGTCCTGGCTGTGCAAGCTATTTTAGTCTGAGAGAGTTCCCACAGAGAGGTGTGTGTGTGGCAGAGTGAAGTGCAAGAGAGGAGAAAGCTCTCTGACTTCAAGTCTGAAGGCATTCTGCTTAGATTCTTTTCTTCCATTTCAAGCTCCAATAACTGTCTGTCAAAAGGGAAAAAAAAACTCTTCATGGTTGGCTGATCTTGGTTATGTGTGTGAGAAGCACTCACTTCAGACAGGAACATGGGCACAGACATAATGCCCCCCAGGGCCTGTGTTTACGAGAGGAGACGGGGTGAGTGGAGTGGCTGGCATTTTGTCAGCAGATTTTCTAAGGTAGAAAGTTTACTATAGTGAACATCATTAATGCAAACGATGGTCAGAAAGACAGTTCTTTGAGTTCTCAGATTTCCAGCGTTACGATGCCGCTTATTGCCAGTGAATGTTTTCTTCAGACTGAAATATTGGATGGTTATCTTGCTTAGTGTTTGAAAAGGTAAAGAGCAGAGGAGCAGACTAGGCTGCTTAAGAAGGATATGTGCCATGGTGGAGAGATAAAATAAGAGCCCATTGTAGGGTAAAACTCTAGGAAAGATAATGAGGTATTTAGAGGCGTTAAAACCTGCTTTTCTAACAATTCAATCGTTAATATAGATACAGAGTCCATTAGAAAGGTTTTATCAGGCTCTTGTGTAGGAGCATTTTGAATAAAAGGTGCTGATAACATGACAGGTAATATTCAGATAAATTTAGGCAAGTTTGGCCAGAGGTAACTGCTATGTTAAAAACTGGTTTCTGCATTCAGAATTGAAGTGTTATCTTTATAATACTGTAAATACTTCACACTTCTTACTCAACTATCAGGAAATTAAATGTAGGCAGTTTGATTAAAATCTTTTATTTTATTTATTTATTTATTTTGCCTGGGCACAGTGGCCCATTCTTTTAACTCCAGCACGTGGGAGGCAGAGGTAGGCAGATCTCTGTGAATTTCAGGTCAGCCTGATCTGCATAGTGTGTTCTAAGCCAGCTAGAGCTGTATAGTGAGACTGTGTCAGAGAGAGAGAGAGAGAGAGAGAGNGGAGAGGAGAGGAGAGGAGAGGAGAGGAGAGGAGAGGAGAGAAATAGATATTTGGTGTCCCAGGGCTTTTGGGTACCAGAATAAATTAGGTAGAAAGTCTGAGGGAGTCTTTGGAAGGGGTGGCAGCGTTATGAGCTATTGGCATCCCACATGCACTTGAGACCCAGTCCCTACTGGTAATGTTTCTTAGAAGTTAAGGAAAAAGCTTGGCATGGTACCGCATGTCTTTAATCCCAACACTCAGGAGGCAGAGGCAGAGGCAGAAACACTATAACTTTGAAGGCAGCCTGCGAGATCCTTCTACCTGAAAAAAAAGTAAAGACTGAATATAAAGATGAATAAAATTTGAAGACTGGCTGATGTGTTCCAGCATGCTCCCCTTTACAGCAAAAGCAACGCTGTTCTGGCAGAACAATAGTGTCCACCCCAAAGGCAGCGTGGGAGCCTACTTATCACACAGGAGGTCTACAAGTTGACCAACCAGAAGTATAGAAACAGTTATAACTTCAAGGGATGTATGTGTGTTCCTGAAAAATAAGCAAAAGTTTGCTTTGGAGATAGTTACAAAGTACTTTAAAATGTCCTATCTCTCTTTTGAGTTAAAAATTCTAGATATTTGATTATTTTTTAACCTTTCTTAAAAGTAGGGGGGGTGCATGCTGCCTACAAATGACCCATCAGTTAGGCTTTCCTCTGTCATTGAAGAATAAACAAGAGAAGGAGTCCAAACTGAGCCAGTCCTGCTGAGGACGCCTTTCTGCCAACACTTCCCAAGGCCACTGTGTGGCTAGTGAGGTTATAGGCAGTGCTCTCTCACTTATTCTTTCGCTGGATTAGTTCTGCCCCTGTGACTCCATTTGTGAGTATATTAGGTGTCTATGGCTGTGTAGCAAACTGTCCCCAAATTTAGCAACTTGAAGTAGCAGACGTTGTCCCCAAGTCCCTGTTGGGTGTTCTGCTTAAAGCTGCAGTGAAAGAGTCATGGGAAGCTGCAGTTACCTCAAGGCAGGCTGGAGCGAGGAGTTGGGGGCAGGGAGGTGACTGGATGTGGGAGGAAAAGCAGGAACGAAGGTTCAGGAAGGGCACCCTACCTATCATTTTGCGCCATGTTTAGAAGTGGTCGCTAGGTCCAGCCCACGTTCAAGAAGAGAGCATGGTAGTAGGGTAGAGACACGAGCCAGGAGACATTAGTGACTCTTTGGAGGCTGCCAACAACAGCCCCGGTCACTTGCCTCAGAGCCTGGTTCTGACCGCCCTTTCCTTACAGCATAGTCAGGGAATGACTCCATGTCCTCTTAATATTCCTTTCTGCTCCTAAGCCAGCAGCCCACCAATGTGGATGGCTGCCTTAGAGCTCTTATCAGACCCCTGGGCCTCGCCTTTTCTTGGCTTTTTTTCCTGTTCTTTTTTAAACTCTTTTTGAATATAAATGGAGAACTATATAAGAGGGAGGCAAGATCCACGGAGGTACTTACTCTTAACTTTTTATGTATGTGTGTGCATGTGTGCACACGTGCATCTGTGTGCATGCCTCTGGGACGCAGGTGGAGGTCAGAGGACAACCACAAGTGTCAGCGCTTGTCTTCCATCTTGTTTGAGGTAGCCCTGTGGGTTTCCAGTGGTTCCCTTGTCTAATGTCTCACCTTCCATCTTGACATAGAAGCCCTGAGATTATAGGCACAAGCTAATGGGGCCCAAAGTCAGATTCTCATGCGTGTGTAGTAAGTGTTTTACCCTCTGAGCATCTGCCCAGCCCTGGATACTTACTCTTTTTTTTTTTTAATTGATTTTATTGGGCTCTACATTCTCTGTTCCCCTCCCTGCCCTTCCCCTCCCCTTCAACCCTCTCCCATAGTCCCCATCTTTTTCTACTTCCCATGTACGTTAGATCCATATATGTCTCTCTTGGGGTCCTCTTTGTTGTCTAGGTTCTCTGGGATGGTGAATTATAGGCTGGTTTTCGTTGCTTTATTTTTAAAAACTACTCATGAGTGAGCATGTATGATACTGGTCTTTCTGGGCCTGAGTTACCTCACTCAATATATTGTTTTCTAGATCTATCCATTTGCCTGCAAATTTCAAGATGTCATTTTTTTTTCTGCTATGTTGTAATATGTATCAGGATTTTGTTCTTTTAAAGGGCTGAGTAATATTCCCTATGAGAAAAGCAAGTTTTGTTTGTCCATTCATCTTTCAACAGACACTTAGTTTACCTCTACTTTGGGGCTGTTATGAATATATTCGCATTTTCAAATAGGATGTTTTGATCTCTTTCAGGGCAAGAAGTTGCCGTATCACCTTGGGGATGATGCGGAGGAAGGAGAAGTGTCTGACGAGGACAGTGCAGATGAGATTGAAGACGAATGCAAGTTCAAGCTCCATTATGTGAGTCGCAAGCTCGGGGCCCTTTTTGCCCTTCACATACTCCAGAAAGAAGGGGGCCCCAGAGTCATTTCGATTTACATTTCCATGATGGTTAAGGATGTCGAGCAATTCCTTAAGTGTCTTTTGGCCATTTGTAATTCTTCTGTTGAGGATTCTCTGTTTAGATCTGTACTCCATTTTTTTTTTGATTGGATTATTTGGTAATTTGATATCTAGTTTCTTGAGTTCTTTATATATCTTGGAGATCGGTCCTCTGTCTGATGTGGGGTTAGTGAAGATCTTTTCCCATTCTGTATGCTGCCGTTTTGTCTTAATAACTGTGTCCTTTGCCTTACAAAAGCTTTTCAGTTTCAGGAGGTCCCATTTATTATCTCAGTGTCTGTGCTACTGGTATTATATTTAGGAAGCATTCTCCTGTGCCTATGCCTTCACAACTACTTCTCACTTTCTCTTCAATGAGGTTCAGTGTGGCTGGCTTTATGTTGAGGTCTTTAATCCATTTGGGCTTGAGTTTTGTGCATGGGGATAGATATGGATCTATTTGTATTCTTCTACATGCTGACATCTAGTTATGCCAGCACCATTTGTTGAATATGCTTTCTTTTTTCCATTGTATAATCTTAGGTTCTTGGTCAAAAATCAGGTGTTCATAGGTGTGCGAATTAATATCCGGGTCTTTGATTTGATTCCATTGGTCCACCTGTCTGTTTTGATGCCAATACCAAGCTGTTTTCATTACTACCACTCTGTAATAGAGCTTGATGTCAGGAATGGTGCTGCATTGTACCGAATTGTTTTGGCTATCCAGGGTTTTTTGTTTTTCCATATGAAGTTGAATATTGTTCTTTCATTTGTGAAGAATTTTGCTGGGATTCTGATGGGAATTGCAAAGGCAAGCATTTCACTTGGGCTGGCTTACATTTGAGAGGTTTAGTCTCTTTCATCCTGGCAGGAAGCGTGGCGGCACACAGGCAGACATGATGCCGGAGAAGGAGCTGAGAGTTCTACATCTGCACCTGCAGGCAGCAGGGGGAGAGAGACAACTGGACTAGACTCGAACGTTTCACCCCTCAAAGCCCACTCCCAGTGACCACCTACTCCAGCAAGGCCTCACCTCCTAAGAGTGTCACTCCCTGTAAGCCTATGGGAGCCATTTTCAGTCAAACCACCATACCACCTGTGCTCTTTCCAGGGACAAACCTATTATAATAGGTCTGGGAGTTAAACTGGGGTTGGACTGTCAGTCTTCTTGATGAACATGAGTAGGTGTGGCCTTACCTCCCCTACCAAATACTGGCTACCCACTGTGGTACCTTAGGCTGGCTCCAGGCCCTAGCCACACCTGGGTCTGCTTTCTTAAAGTGTCAAACCCTTCACCGAGAAAGTATGCCTTGGCCCCAAAGATTCCGAAGCCCTTACTAGAGTGGGACACTTGGCTGGATGTTTAATTGGCCACATCCTCAAATAGAGTGGCATTTGAAGTTAGCCATCTGTCTTGGGATCTGGATTTTTACTTATATGCAAGAACCTCTATGCAGAAGATCAGTGTTTTGACTTGAGGGAGGGAGGGAGGGAGGGAGGGGTTGTGGTTTGAACCTGCAGAATTCTAAGGCTTGAAGAAATGCTGTCCCTGTCACTGTCAATAGTCACATGATTTCTGGTGCCACATGACAAGCCCAAAGCAGTGCAGGCTTTGCTGTATAGTTTCATTTCCACAGAAAAGTGGTACTTCTTGGGCATCAGAACCATTATTCTGTCCCCAGATACATTTTATATAATCTCTCCTTAATATACACTATTATCCTGAATTCAACAATTATGTTGTTACGACAAGACACTATCTTCTAGATTACAGTAACTCTGATGCCTCACCTCTGAGGCGGTAGCCGGAATTGACATTATTTTCAAAGGAGACAAGAACTTAATGACAGTTGAAGTCTTCATAAATATTCTTTCGTGGCTTTAACATGCTTTGAAAAGGGGAAATGGCGAAGATTCAGCTGGAACGGAACAAAAATTGTGATCTGAATTCATCCCTTCCCTCTTAGTAGTTTCTAGTTAAATATCTGTAACTAATAGGTCACAAAACCTACATAGTTTCATAACTGAAAATATAGTAACTGCATTAGTTTTTTTAAAAAATATATTCTTTTCTAGGTATTTGCTATCTTTGTAACTGGTATCTTCTGATTGTGGGTAATTTAAGTCTTATTTAATAAACCCAGTTTTTCTGATTCCCTTTCTTGTGCCTCTAGGTTCTTCATATCTCTGGGTTACTAGCTGCATAGTCTACCATCTGGCAAAGGAAGCAGAAGCCGTGCATATTACCTCTATGAGGAATGCCGTTCTGTGAAACTGGGAGGTGGTAGCTTCAACTGCTGTTACCATGACAATTGTAGTCATTTATTGAAGTGTGCAAGCAAAGCGGATCTAGTTCTTAGGCCCACTTGGCTGCATCAGTTTTTCTTTGATCCCGTTGAGATTTTTTTTGTCGCACTCGGGGTTGAATCCAGGTAGTCAAGTACTTTACCACTGAACTATGTCACCAGCCTTCTTTTGACTTTTTATCTTGGGACACCACCTCACTTTGTTGCCAGGGCTGGCCTTGAACTTACTGATCCTTCTGAAATAGTTGGGATATTAGCTTATGTCACCATGGTTGACAAACTTCTACTTTTCTATAGATGTCTATAAATTTATTTATTTTCTATAAATGTCTGTGATTATGAAATTTCAATGTAGACCCAGCTTTGAGGAAACAGATTAATATTTGCACCAGGATTCTCTGCTTATGCCCATAGTCCCCTGCCTGCTTTCTAGGCTCTGGTATGGTTTTAGAATATGTCTCCACAAAGAGAGTCATGACCATTCATTTGACCTGAGTACAGTTACAAAGCACCCCATTTAAAAGGCTTTACAGAGACTTCCTTGTCATACATTGAAGAAGAAACTGTATTAACACACACATGTACACACACACAAAACACTCAACATATCAGTAGAAGTATATAAAGTTTTTATACAACCTTTATTTCTCTATTTTTGAACTCCTCTGAGAAAAGAGAATTTAGAATTTGAGAGTATTTTAATTGTAACTAGTCAGTTTATACTCTACTGAGCAGCAGGGTGTTTAATTATCTTATCAATGTAGCAGATTTAAAGATGGTTGATCATATTTCTACAAAACTTAGTGCAGTGTAGGTTGGTTGTATGGACCAGTCATTACCCACAAAGCCATTTCTATAAAGGAAGCCCTTTACCTCAGTTGTAAGTTTAAAGTACATGGTTAGATCTATCAGCCATATCTAAATCAGTGTAATACAGAAGGCTTTTTTTTAATCACAGTTCATGGACACCAGACCATAAACTTTCATAAGCTTATTAAGATAGTTTATGCATCTCACCAGCTTTTACTGGGCATTTCCTGTTGGAGATGCGCCATCACTGTTGGTGTTAGATGACCGTGGAGTGAATAAATAGATTGAAGAGTCCTGGGGTTTAAACATTAGTGAAAGAGAAAGGAGACAGATAAGAAACAAGGCAAATAAGTAAAATATATAGTATGTTAGATATAAGTGCTAAAGGAAAAAGTGGTGTGTGTGTGTGTGTGTTAAATTTTTAGTGAGGATGTCTACATAAAACTTACCTTAAAAGTTACATTTAACTAAAGAGCTGAAGAAAAAAGAATTAGCTAGTTTAATATATGGGGAGAAAGTTCTAGGTAGAATGAACCCCAAGGCCACGAGAAGGGCAGGTATAGTGGCTCACCCAACTGAGCATAATGCAGGCTTTCTCCTTGTCCCTCTGCTCTTCAAACATTTCTTGCTTATGCGATGAATGTCTTCTGCTATGCTTGGCTCGTCTAAGCTTCTGTTTTGTATTACTTTGTAGCCTCAGCCACAGGGAAAATCTGGCTCATGATATGTAAGCCACAGGGTAAAGCCAATGTGCTCAGTGACCCAAGAATCATACTGCTTAGCGACGTAAGGGACAATTTCCTCCCAGCCGCAGTACAGTAATCTAGCAGATTTGATTCCAGGCAGCCCGATCACCGTTACTCACAGTTTTATGGGACCCCCTGTGCCAGTGGGTGGCCCAGACTTCTCACTCCTGAATTTCAACTTCATTGGTTATTTTTTTCTCCTTCTGTTGAGCTTTTTTTTTTTCTTAAAACTCTCTCAGTCTGTTAACCAGTCTATTGGGCACAAACAGCAGCCCTCTCTTGCATTAAGCTCATCCCACAAACACCAAGCCTACCAGCACCAATTGAGCCCCAGTGAACCCCATTGTACCCCATTATTCTGTACACCATTATCCATTCTGGCCTTCACTGAACATTTTAATCATTTTCCCCTTCCCACAACTATAGCTGCAACTTCATCATCTTTCCTTGGAGACATTTTAAGAAGACTTATGAGCGTCATTAGTCTCAAACACAACAGCGTTCATAGAACGGATGAGCTACCTCTTGGGGCTCTGGGGTCTTGCCGCTCCTCCGTCCACTCTGAGATGAAATGACATGTGCCAAGCATCAGGTCATATCCTAGCAACAAGTTACAAGGGCTAGATGAGGTGGCGTGCGAGATTCCAGTTCTTTCTACTCTGTGATACGATTCTTGGACAGAAGAACGCTCTGTGAGAAGTAAAGGAAGTGGCAGGAGAAGGCCGAAGTGAATGCAGACTCAGCTGAAAAGCAGCCGTCCTTCACCCCATGCCTTCAGGAAATGGGCTTGAAGCTAACGAAGGCAATCGAAGGAGCAGCTAATCTATTTTCTTCCTGTTGCCAAAGTCCAGTACTAAGCAGGGAAGAAAAGGCGCTGGGGGATGTAGAGATGGCCTCGTATCTTGTTTTCTGGTTTTCTTTTCAAAGAGAAGCCCCCCCAACTTCAGCTGCATAGTGAGTGGTATGGCAAGGAGCTTTCAGGGGTGCTAGCACCTTTGCCCCGGCCCAGAGATTGTGACACTGGTCTGGGTGTCGCCTGGGAGTCTTGCCCACTGCTCTGGTGACCCCAGTGTCTAGTGTCTCTGGCTTCTTCCTAGACTGGTGTGGGGCAGCCTTCTTACTGAATGGTGCTGTAGGGAAANGAAAATGTGCTGGGCGGGGGAGAGAATGCGTTTGTAATTTATTTATTAATTGATTGATGGATGGATGACAGAGCTTCCTAGATCGTACTCATTCTCTCAGAAAACCGAATCAGGGAGAAACCGCTGCTGACCATGTTAAATGACCACTGCAGCACCTTTCCTCTGGCCCAGGGAAGAAAAGAACGAGATACACACGACTCTCAGCTCTGGTCTCTAGTGCAGCCGTACGTGGCAGATAGGTCTTGAGGTCAGCCGCCTGTCTGAATTGTCTTTCAGTGAGTGCTGCTGGAGTCTGGGACTGAATGCTAACACAAGAATGAAACCTCAGCTGCAGGCTTCTTTGTTCTTTGTGGCTGCAAATCTTGTAGCGATGAAAATCAGAGAAAGGGAAGGAAGAGATCACCAGGCAGGGCTCTCATTCCTTTGGCAAATCCCCACTTTTAGAGGATGTGAAGGGAATAATAAGTTCTGTGTTAGGCCCTTGTTATTCCACCTGCCCCGACCATCCTGGACTTCGTAGCGTTAGCCCTGCTCTTCTGA
This sequence comes from Bramus lutescens, assembly GCA_001685075.1. Taxonomy (NCBI): domain Eukaryota; kingdom Metazoa; phylum Chordata; class Mammalia; order Rodentia; family Cricetidae; genus Bramus; species Bramus lutescens. The sequence continues at coordinate 200,201 of LOEQ01003294.1, read as the reverse complement.
TGCGCCCACAGTTTAGCTCTTCATCGTGTTCCACTTCCTGCGAGGCCCAGGGCAAGGAAAAGAAATAGGGAGCCCTCTCTGTTCGGCTCTGGGCCTTCTAGGTGTTCTAGCAAGCTTTCTCTTGCAAGCTTTCCTTGCAAGGTCCGCCCCTCCACGCCCAGGAGCACCTGATCAAATTACGTGACACGTAAGAGATCTTACAGCTCTTTTGTGGGGTCCACTCATGGCCTTAAGTGAAACACACTGAAGTTTCCAGCAGAGAGATTTCGGACTATTTTCCACGTTTTACAATAGGAATGACGGTTGTTTAGAATGCGAGCCAACTCAGCATCAACTAGACGCCAACAATTCATCTCTTTCCACCACAGTGTGAAAGAATGGCTGCTACATTGTTGAAGAAATGCTCCGGCTTGTCTCGGTGTCCGATTCCTAGGGCAGTGCTCGGATGAGCTTCTGAGTCTTTCCTTGGTCTGTGTCATTACGAGTGGTTCTTGACAGGTCCTCCCGTCTCTTAGAGGGTGTCGAGTGGTTCAGATAGCGTGCTGCTGGAGGACATTGTTTGGAAGGTGGCCTGGCACAGAGTCACACTTGGCGCTTTCCAGACAGGCGCATCGTGTTGTTTTGAGCTTTGACTTATTACATTTGACGGACGCTGCGTTTTCAGCCTGTGCATGTGCTGCGGTGTTGCACTGAAAAAGCACATCAGCTCAATTTTTTTTTTTAACATGGGCTCATATTGTGTGTCTGGCAGTTTCGTATTCCCCAGATACATTAAGCTTTATGATTATATTGTCATTATATATGGCGATCTCTGATTTTTGATGTTAATATTCTCATGGGTTTTTTTGGGGGGAGGGGGTCTTCCGTAAACTCACCTAATCTGTTAATGTGTGTATTCTGATCTGTTCACTAACTTGCCATTCATTCCTTTTTTTTTTTCTTTTTTATGGTTGGGGTTTGCCAGTCCCTGATACAGAACAGTATTGAAAGTAGGCTAATCAATGGCCTTACAGTAGCCCCCAGCTGCTCAGGCAAAAGGGAGAGTTGTGGTCTCTCTCTTTAAATCAAAGCTGGAGAGGATGAATCTCAGAGACAAAGATAAGGCAAGGCCTCCCATGCTAAGCAATTGGCCAAATTGTCAATACAAAAGAAAAGGTGAATGAGATTAAAGGTGCTAACTAAATGGGAAAAAGTGAAGCCACCCTACTGCTGATAGCATAAAAGCTTTAGTGGCCTGGATAAAAGATAAACTAGCCACAACATTCCTGGATGCTGAAGCCCAATTAAGGGTGAAGTCCTAACTCTTCTGTTAAGGATCTTGAGAGGAGAATGTCCTGGGCTTCTGGTGGGCTTGAATTCAGTGCTAAGTGTTCTAAGAGGAGAAGGCCAGCAGATGGGTTCACATAAGCAAAGACAATGTGAAGGCACAGGTAGAGAGAGCTGTGCTCTCACAAGCCAGGGGATGCAGGGAGCTGCTGTAAGGAGAGGCAAGGACCCAGAGCTCCAAAGGGACCGTGACCCTACTTTGCTCCAAACTTTTGTCCCCCAGACTAATGAGAAAATGAATTTGTTTCAAGTTGCTAAATTTGAGTCATTTCCTACAGCTGTCACAGGAAATCGATGGTCTTTTCTTTTAAGATATATTGCTTTATGTTTCTTCAGTCCAAGAAGCTGAATTCCCAAGGCAGGTAGCCTGCCCTCTTTGTGCCCCGGTGGTACCTCATAGGCCTGACTCATACTGACTTGTTTGAATAGTTCCCCATGGCACCAAGGACTGTGACAATGGGTTGATCCTTATTAGTATTTGTCACCTAGCATATGGCAGAGATTCGGTACAAGTCTGTTTTAATCAAAATGAGTTTTCCCCTTAAACTCTCTGTGATCTGTGCCCCCAGCACCCTTGCCTGTGTACTAATTAATGTTTTCCACGGTAACCACTGTGCCTGGATTTTCATCTGCAGATTCCTGTCCCCCTTTGGCATATGCCCGCAGCCTGCTGTTATTCCTAAAGTACTATTTATGCAGAGTTCTGACTGCCCCATCTTCTGGCTTTCAAATCCCTTCAGTCCCCGAAGTCCTTGCCTTTCCTCTGAACTCCTCCTGCTCTAGGCCATGACTGATCCATTTAAATCCTTTATTTAGACTGGGTACCACGGGGAAGCCCTTCCCTTCCTCACTGTCAAACTTTTAGCTCTCTGGTCAGACTTTGTCTCTGGCACTGTCTCTGCTACCCAGGAGGAATGGCGTGATCTTCCTAGCATCCCCGTGACTGGCGGGCTGTGCTTGTTCACTTCTGAACTCCAGTGCAAGCTCTTTGCGTCTCCTTCACGGCCTGATTCAATCATGGGTGGAATGCATTGCTAATTGGACATTTTAAACACATTAATGTAGGTTTTATAAGTACAGGGAAATGTAGCAATCCATCCTGGTGCAGGTGTTCTTTTATTTTTTTTTATTTTCTATGATGTTTATTTTGCCCCGCTCTTAGAGGATTATCTATTCTGTAGGGGTCAGATAGATGGGCCTCCTAGTAATAAATAATGTAGGAATTGTTCTTGGGAATGGTACCACTCCCTGCATGCCTGGAGTGAGTTGGTCTTTGGTAACCCGTTGAATAATCTGTGGAGCAGATCTGGACAAAGGGAGAGGCCAAGGCAGTTAAACAGCAGAGGGCAGGGCACACAGCCTGGGGCCACTGGTCTGTGAGAGGACACCAGAGGCTGTGTGAGATTCCCTGTGAGGTATTGGCATTGGTTTGTTTCCCCGAAAGCCTTGAAATTGGTTGTGATTTTTAAAATAATCACAATCAAAGGTCAAGTCAATATTGCGGACCTGCTAATGATGTCAAGGCATTGGAGATCAGAAAGAAATTTTGTCTCAGAATTGTCAACAACTTGGAGACTTCCTTAGCATTTTTTTTTTTTTGCCTCTCAGTGAAGGAAGTCCGTTTTAAAAATAGTACTTTTGCTCAATTGTAACTATGTAGGTTTAGAAAGCTTCATCTCCTGAAGGTTCCCCTGGCTTGCCCTCTGGGGAAAGCTTGGGGTATCAAGAGGGAACGGTTTAAAATCTTTCCTCACTTACTGGCTTACCTCTGTAAACCTCTAGCAATTTGCTTAACTTCTCAAGGCCTCAGAATCCACGTCGTTGAAACAAAGTAGAATAAGACTGTGTGAACAGTGCCGAACACACGTGTAGCCAATGAAGGGCAGCTGACCAAGACGGGGGTTTCTGATAAACAGACGCTTTGGAGAATTTTTTGGTGAGGAGGGTTCAAAATTGTTCAATGTGTATCTTAATTTCTTACAGGTGACCGAGAGATCGTGAGATTATAAACTCACTGTTGCCTTGGGCAGAAGGCATTTTCTACAGGAGTCTATTTCTCGGGTGATTGTTTATATTAGTTGATTTTTTTTTTTCAGAGTAATGGGACCACTGAGCACCAGGTAGAATCTTTCATACGGAAAAAACTGGAATCATTGTTGAGGGAGTCTCAAATTCGAGACAAAGAAGATCCTGACAGTTTCACAGTGAGGGCTCTACTCAAAGCCACGCATGAAGGCTTAAACACCCACCTGAAGCAGGTAAACAATCTCCCCTTGAACTCTCCCCTCACCAAAGGAAAAAAATGGACCCTCCTCTTCGGTTTCTAAGCACCATTCCTTTGTGAAATGCCCCTCAAACATCTCTGTCTATCCTTGTAAAGTTTGAGCAACAAAATCCTTGTGAAAAGTAAGTGAGGATGTATGCAACACACTTAGCATTGTCCTGAGCACAGAAAGTACCAATTTAGGTCATTGACTTTGATCTCAGATTGCCCAAGACAGCTTTGCTGTGTGCTGCCGATCTGGTGTCCTAAATATGCCCAGTTTCTCTCTTAAATCATCTTAGCTGGGACAGTAAGTGACATAGTCCTCCTACCAATTAGTGGGCTCTTAGAAGTACCAAAGAACTCACAGGTTAACTGGCTCACTATTATCCTATTTATCGGATGAGAAAATGAAGACCAAGAGAAGGGCCATGGCTTTGGCAATAGTACTATTTCTCCTAGCTTGGATAGTTTCAATTCTATGACCAATGTCCAGTGTAGCTACCTTCCTAATCCATACACTTTGAACAGTCAGTGGTCACTATTACTAGGTCTTCATAGGCAATGCACACACATAAAGTAGTCAAGGGTGATTCAACATCCCCCCACAAGCCCCTGGTTCCTACCCCTCACCAATTTTGGGGTGGGTTTTTATACCAGTCATCTCCTTGGTTCTTCCTTGCCATCTCTTCCATGAATTATTTTTGATATCATCTGTCTATGGCTTTAGCAGTCACTTCCTGCAGCTTCTTAATTTTAAGGGGCTTGCTTACTTAGCTTTGTTCTATTGGTGAGTTTCTCTCTGTCTAGCTGGAGTCCTTGGTGGGTGGGGTCTGCAAGTCTCCCCACAATGAATTTCAGGGACAACAACCCTTTCAACAGGGGACATTTCTGCTCCCACTCCACATGTGGGCTAACACAGGAGGAGACTTGCTCACCATCTTTGCCTGGAAAATGAACCCATGTGAGGAGTCCCCGTGATTGCCACCAGGGCAATGCTTTCAATGCACAGATATGCATCACAGTGATTTCCTTAAATGAATGAAAGTGATATGACTGAGTTTTATTTATGATATTTTAAAATCCCAAACAACAATGTTCATTGTGAACATTTTCTGTACTTAGCAGCTTGGGCTACACAGCAAAATGCTACCTCAAAAACAAAACAAAATAATTAATGATGATAATTTTTCTGACACAGTTTTGATACATGTTATACATGAGACTATGGCTATCACACCTAGAATCTACTTCCATCATGCTATTTTGTTTCATGTTTTGTATGTTTAAGATCTTCAGAGATTACCCCAGTGGCTTCACACCTGCCCACTAAGCAAGTGTATCAAGGCTCGCTTAATCACTCTTTAGGCTGAACAGTTGGTTTATGTTTCTTGTCGCTGTAACTAATGTCCCTAACTTATCCTATTTATGGACATGAAATTCCAGACAGAGCATCCCTTACAATAATAGAAAAGGTCTCACCAAAACCCTCAGATAGTGTTAAGTGGCTATTTTCCAAAATTAAAACTCCTCTTAACCGGAAATGATCATCTCTACTCGGGACATTCAGAGCGCCACTTCCTGGTCTTAGGCACACGGTGAATAGGGATGGAAGCCATGGGCTGATGCTGTATTCTGGCAGCCCTGACAGTGTCCCCCTTCCTTGCATCAGAGAGACACAGTCACATTTGAGATGTCAGAGGTGTGAAGCAGGAAGAAATGAACCAGGGAAAGAGAAGAGAGGGTCCCTACGGCACCTGCCAGAGCTAAGCAGGACGAAAAGAAAGAAAAATCACTACACTATGCTTTTTATTTACGCAGAACCTGGACGTGAAAGAAAGTGGAAAGAAGTCCCATGGGCGATCGCTGATGAGCAACTTTGGGAAACACAAGGTACATACATAGTGATGGTCGTTAATGTGTGGTATTCAGTTAATTTAAAGATTCTATAAGTACCAGGGTAACGTTGTATTGCAATAACCTTGGGATGGCTGAAGATTTTGTTGAAAGGACTTCTAAAGGAGAGAAGTTTGAAATTTGAACAACTTTGAAATTTAGAACCACTATTAATCAAAAGGATTAAAAATCAAGTTGAATTTTAGAAGTTTTTTAAATACACATATCCAACAAAGGACTCATACTCTATATACTTGAATCATTTCTACAGGTAAGAAGACAGGCAGTTTGAATTTCCAAAAAACAAAACCAAAAGTTTAAATGCGCCCATTACAAAAGCAGATAGCATGGAAAAGAGGCACTTGGCAGGGAATTAAGGCTCACCTTTGAGAAGTGAAAATTGCATAAAAAGAGCACAGAGACCAAGTGTTTCAGTGCTGAGCAACATGTACTCACTCTGCCGAGGTACAGAAACCACTGTGGCACACGGTGTGACCATTTCACCTTTTAGCAGCTCCATTGTTGGGTTTATGACCATGACAGAAACAACAGTTTAACAGTGGCATTTGCAATGGGACAAGTAGTGAACAGCCCAAATGCTCCTTAACTGTAGAACCAACTAAAATGTGGCAAATTCACATCTGGACTGTGAACAGCCACAGAAAGAACACAGTTATACCTATGCGCTGTGATACGATCTTTCAAACATGATCTGAACCAAAGAAGTAAAATGTGGAGTGCATGAAGTGACAGTATCTTTATGAATTTAAATTTAAAACCCTGTAAAAATGCTATAGGGTAGAAATCTGGGTAGGTATTAAAAGTCGTTGTTACATTTGAGGGGAAAGTAAGGACCTTGTGGGAGGATGCGGAGGATTCTAGGAAGCAGGCAGGATTTGACTTCCTCATTGGAGTGCTTTCAATTTGTGGAAACCATCATTTGGTACACACAAAACTGTGTACTAGTGCAAATGTATGTGCTACTTCAATAAAGAGGTGAATTATATAGGATATCAGTCACTGGGCCAGTGAGACGGCTCAGCGGATCCAGTGTGTGGTCTCAAGCCTGATGACCTGGGTTTCTCATGACCTACCTGGTGGAAAAAGTTCAAGTTACTCTGACAGTTTGTCCTCTGACATCCACTTACGCACTGTGGCATGCATGTGTGGATGTGCACCCAAATACACATGCACACATAAACTAAATGTAATTTTAAAAGTTAATAAAGGAGATCGGTTATTAGGTGGTGAGCATAACACTATCTGAGGGTTTCGGTGAGACCTTTTCTACTATTGTAAGGAATGCTCTGTCTGGAATTTCATGTCCATAAGTAGGATAAGTTAGGGACGTTAGTTACAGTGACAAGAAACATAAACCAGCTGTTCAGTCTAAAGAGTGATTAAGCGAGCCTTGATACACTTGCTTAGTGGGCAGGTGTGAAGCCACTGGGCTAATCTCTGAAGATCTTAAACATACAAAACATGGAACAAAACAGTATGATGAAAATAGATTCTAGGTGTGATAGCCATAGTCTCATGTATAACATGTGTCAAAACTGTGTCAGAAAAATTATCATCATTGATCATACTTTGTTTTGCTTTGCTTTTGAGGAAGTATCTTGCTGTGTAGCCCAGGCTGGCCTTACACTCCCACTGAACCTCCTGCCTCCTCCTCTCAAGAGCTTGGATTACAGATGTGCGCCAAAACACTGCCTTTAGTTATTAACTTCTTTTTATATCTTATAATAAAATGTATCTTCTGAGGAAAATATTTGAGAAGAGTTTCAGCTCCCAAGGAGTGAACATTTTCACACATCTGGCAATAAGAGTAGGCTGTCCGTGAGGTTGTTTATGAATTATTTTAGTAAGTACCAGTAATAATTTACATAGAAAGTTAAAGTCAGTGGATTACAAAATGACTTTGTATGTCTCTCATTTAATCATTGAAATAATAATAATAACCCTGTAGAATGGTAGTGTTTACATAATACTTTTAAGGTATGGCAGGAAAGCCTGATAGGTCTTGCTACTTACCCGCTTGGTGGAAAGCTAACTTAGAATGGAAGTTTGAACAGTAGGATTTCTGTGTCTGAAGTTCTCAGGATGAAAGTAATTTCTGAGAAGGTTCAAAGTTGCTCCTCAGTGTCACTGAGGTTTCTTGTAGCTGGTCTTCAGTTTGGGGGAATGAGAAAGTCTGGAAGTTGATGTGACCCTGTGATGGCTTGAGGATAGTGTTCATTTCCAGGGTCACGTTCCTCCAATGTCCAAAGTATACTGTCTAGACGGCTAACCTTGGTAGGAGCTGTATGTTTGGTCTCAAGGCTTTCTGCAATGACTGGGGGCTCCATCATTTGTTTTGCTGGGTTTTGTGCTGCCTAAATAGTGAGCAGTCTCCAGTGTGAGAATGAACTTCCCCCCAAAAAAAATCTGTTCAGAAGATGCTAGATTAATTCTGGAGACTTTAAGCTCATGTGCTATGAATAGCAATTTTTATTTTACTACTAGAATGTAAAATGGGCTATAAACTCAAAAGAGCAGGTTGATTTACATAATAACTATTTGAGAATGTGTTGATCGAAGGAAGAATGGCAGTCATTCTGTTTTTTAAAACCAAATTTGCCTTTTATCGCTTATCAATAGTAAGCTTCTATATAAAAGGACATTTTCCCTTATAATTATTTAAACAGATACTTTAATTTGGGCTTTCTCTTGTGAATGCCTTCAAAGTATACAACTAATATAATTTTTCTAAGATGTCAGTTTTCTTTGGATTATTTTAGGCATGAAACCCCTCTAAGTTTTGCTAGTGTAATATAATGATTGCTATTGATCATTCTTTCTATGCATGCTCGCACATGCACAGATATGTGTGCATGTGTGTGTGCGCACATGTGTCTGTGTGTGTATGTATGAAAATCAAGTTCAATCTCTGTATTTTGTGAATGTGCCTAATGTGGTGAGTTAATAAATTTACTATGACTCTTCCAACAGAAAACTACAAAGTCACGTTCTAAATCCTATTGTACCGACGATGAGGAAGACATATTTCAGAATCCTGGCAAGGAGGGAGGCCAGCTGTACAGGTAAGAAAGCATCTCCGTGCCTGTTGCTCTGACTCCCACGGCCTCTCCATCCTGTGATCCTAGCTGTTTTAGTTGTGCGTGTCTGGAGACTGGGAGGGGTCACAGGGGAAGGTGCTGGAGTGAAATGTGAAGACCAAGGTAGAGAGATACTGTGTGGAGGGACATGGCGTCAGTGAGGTGCTGAACACAGGCTAGTGGCAGGAGTTGTCAGGTGAAAGATGTCTTCAGAGAAGGGGAGGGCTATGCAGATGTCAGAGTGGCAGAGGGCTGGAAGGACAGGAGCTTAAGCATGTAGCTGGAGCCAGACAACAGGTATTACTCGTCCACCAGCCACTGTTAATACTGAGCAAGGTGAGCTTTCTATCTTGTAGGGTCATGAAAGGATTAAAGGAATTAAATTGCATATTAGCATGGTAGGTCCCAACCCCATTAAAGAAATGCTCAAAATTATTAGCTCCTATTTTATTATTTTTGACAACTTTACATATATACAATGTATCGTGGTCGTATCTACCCATTATTACCCTCTCTTGTTCCTTTCCTGCTCCTGCTCACTTACGTCTTCCCAACATGGCCTCCTCCTCCTCCCTTCATATCTTTGTTCTCCACTGAGATGAATTAGGGTTAGTGTTGTAGGAAGCTGCTTGTTTGTTCCTGGCCCCCCAGACTCCTGAAATAATCACACAGAAATCTATATTAATTGTAACACTGTTTGGTCAATAGCTTAATTGTATTATATTGCTAGCTAGCTCTTACATCTAGAATTAACCCATTTCCATTCTTTTATATTTACCATGAGGCCCATGGCCTACTGGCAAGGTTCCACCTGGTAGCTTGCATCTTTCCCCTTGGGCAGCTACACGGCATCTCCTCGACTCCTCCTTCTTTCTCCCAGCATTCAGTTTTGTTTTCCCCACCTAGCTCTATTCTACCCTTTCACAGACCAAAACAGTTCTTTATTCATTATTGAATAAAAGCAACACATATACAGAAGGTCTTCCCATACCAGGTTAGTGAAATAAGTATGGGTACAGGGTTACTTGCTGAAGCTTGGGGCACTTACCAGTAGCTAAACCACTGAGCAAAGTGATGCTCCCTTACTTTCAGAACCATTTAACTGTCATTTGCTCCTCAGGGAGCTGAAGAACCTCACAGTTGCCTCCCTCATCCCTGGTGGAATGTTGAAGGTCTTGTGTAGGTCTCATCCTGTTATCCACAGCTGCTGTGTGTTCAGAATGGCAATGGCCACCTCATAGCCAGAACAACAGTGCTTCCCAGCAGTCCTCCTCATTCTCTGATCCTTGCATCCTTTCCTCCCCACCTTCCATGATGTTCCCTGGGTCTTAGAGGGCATGGTGTAGATGTTCCTTTTAGAGCAGAGCATGCAACAGTCACTAGTTCTCAGCACTTTTGGCCAGTTACAAGTCTTCCCATTAAATGCTGCTTGCTGCATAGAGAAATTTCTCTGCTCAAGGCTGGGGAAAGTAGTAGTCCATGATTACAAGCGTGAATAGTTAGATAGCAGTTTGGCTACTTGTCCTGTTAACGAAACAGTGGTAGTAGGTTTCCCTGTAAGGTCTCTCACTTCCTCGGCCACAGGCTTTTCATCCACATTTATAGTACCAGATATGTTCCTTTCTGTGGAACAGTCCTCAAAACCACTCAGAAAGCAGCTGGTGCTGTTGGTTACCCCACATCGTGATGCCATTATTGCACCAGTGAGCATGTCTTGCCTGGTGCATGGTCCTTAGCTGGGTAAGATATTGCCTTCTCTCCTGCAGTGGCCTGCAGAACACTTACTAGCACCATAGAAGCTAGTGAACAAGAAAGAAGCTTCCAATCAGTTTCATCTACATGTTTCCATGTCCTGCAGTTGGAGTGTATGGTGTCTTCAGCAACAGAGTCCGGAGAAAAGTTTTGCCAGCTCTACCTGTGACAGAAGATTAATATCTAGAATATTCAGAGAATTAAAGCAAAACTGAGCTAACACATAACAAAATGGGTTATGGAATGGAACAGAGGGTTTTCATTTAGTTCTGATAGGCAACCAAGAGCAATGGCCACCTGTACTGTTTCAGGAGCTCCTGCAGTCTCATTGATCAGCAAACCGTAGTGAGTTTACTGTTAGTGCTGAGTTTTGTTTAGGGACTTATGACTTCTGGGGGCAGCAGCATTGACTCACACAGACTACCTCCACCCAGACTTCTAAACTTGAATTTTGCCTTTATTTCTTTATTTATTAAACCTGTTCTTTAACAATTCCATTCATGTACATAATAAATTCTGTGCTCTTGTTCCCTACCCTCTCTGATCTTTCTTCCATCCCCGTCAGCCCTCCCTTCTCCCTTTAAATCTTTCCCACATTTGTATCCTTTTGTTGTGTGATCTGCTGAGTTTAAACAGGCCCATCTGGGCGATCATGGGTTTAGAACTAGTCATTGGAATCCGGTGGGCTCACTAATGGGTACAGGCTGAAGGCAATGACTCCTCCCCTAGAATCTATTAGTAACCATAGTTCAACAGGGAGTGGTAAGGCCCCACAAGCCCCTCCCTCATCCATGATTGACTGTTGACCAGGCCGGTCTTGTGCAGTCTCAGT
>LOEQ01003294.1:174631-188982 GCA_001685075.1 Bramus lutescens | reverse complement strand
GCTGCTGCTGCTGCTGCTGCTGATGATGATGATGATGATGATGATGATGATGATTAAAGGGCTGTGTCAGACTCAGAAGGTGACATCTCAGTCTTATCCGTATCTTCTGGCTCTTACATTCCAGTTGCTCCCTTTTCTGCAGTGTTCGCTGAACCTTAGACTGGGAGGTCAAAATGGCTTATTTAGGACTGAGCATCGAACCATCACTTACTCTCAACTCTTTGAGCAGCCATGAGTCTCTGTATTCTTCATTATTCACTGCAAAGAGAGGCTTCTCAGGTTAAGGCTGGGAATAGCATTTGTCTATGTATAAACATAGATAATTAGAAGGTAGTTTTGAGCTATGTCAGTTTATCTAAAAAACAGTAGTAAGCTCTTCCCTAGGGTCTATGACTTTACCAGCCACCTGGTTTGGGCTGGTTTTACAGTACTATGCGTGGATTCTCTCCTGTTGAGAGGGTCCCAACTTCAACCAAACAGCAGTTGGTTACCCCCACAATGGGCTCACCTAGCTAGGCAGGTTGGTATTATAGTTCTTAATGCTCACAACCCTAAGGCCGTTGATACCTTTTCTCCCCCAACAACCTGTATAGCGCCCCTTGAAGCACTAAGAGATCTAGCTGACTGGGAGGAAACTGTCTGCTCCACTCCAGCTTTATTTATGTTTCTTGGAACCAATGTGTATGGTGTCCTCAGCAACAGTGTCTTATCCTCTAGTCCTGGCAGACAACCAAGAGAAGTGCCAAGAGCCTGCGTTGTGTGGGAAGTATCTGGGGCCTCCCTTAGCCAACAGTTCACATAAAGGCATCCCGCAGCCAGGACTGTCACTTTTGCCTACTTACTCATGGCTTCTAGGTATGGCATTATCTACCATTTAGGCCACTTCTCTAACTCTTTTTTTTTAAATAGAATTATTTAGTTAGCTTATAAAATAGTTTTCTTTAAAATGATTTAAATTTTTTTCTGTGAAAAATTGTTCTGTGCATGCGTGTATGTGGAGGTCAGGGAACAGCTTGTGCAAGTTACTTCTTTCCCTCCACAATGTGAGTCCTGGCATCCCAACTCAGGTTGTCAGACATGATAGCAAATGCCTTTACCCACTGAGCCTGCCAGCCTAAAGCAGTGGGTTTCTCTATTACCAACCCTCTCCCTCCTCTCTATGCCCGATTCCATCCCTCTTTAAACATTTCTATACCTGGTATTCCCCCTCTCCCTTTGCCAGATAAAAAATGGACAGAGGTTTAACACTTAGAATAGATGCTGAAAAATCTAAATGTTACATAACCCATTTAAAAACATGGGCTATGGAACTGAGCAAAGAATCCTCAAAGAAAAAATGAACACTGGTGTTTGACATCACTAGCCACCAGGGAGATGCGGGTGAAGACACTTTCATATTTTGAGACCCATCTCACCCCAGTCAGAATGGCAGTTATCAAGGAAACAAATGATGGCAAGGGTGAGAGCTGAGGGGGAGCTTTATTCACTGTGAGTGGGAATTTAAAGTGGTACAGCCATAATGGAAATCGGTATGGGACTTCTCAGAAAACTAGAGGTAGAGCTTCCGTATTACTTGGTCACATTTCTCCTGGGCGTATACCAGAAGGACTCCATGTAGCCTGTCATACAGATAACTACACACCCATGTTCGTTGCTGCTCTATTCACAATAGCTAGGACATTGAATTGGCTCACATGTCTGCCAGCCTTTGAATGGTTAATGAAAATGTGGTGCTCAGACACACTTCAGCACTACACAGATGTGAAATTAGGAAACGTATAGGAAAATAGATGTAGCTGGAAAATATTATAGTGAGTGAAGTAGCCTAGACCCAGAAAGACAGCACTGCCGCGTATTCTCTCTCATAGGCAGAGCCTCGCTTTAATGTTTTAGATTTCTGTATTTAAATTGTGCTGAATACCTGTAGAGTCCAAGAAGCAAAAAAAAAAGGAGTGCAGAGATTGGGGTTGGGGAGACCAAAAAAGGAGGGCTAGCGTAAAATAGAGGGCGGTACTAGGTGTGGAAAGTTCCCTGCTCCCCCTTTTTAAAGCCGGTGCCCATGTAGTATCCATGCTGACTGTTTTCAGAACCCGATTGTGACCCCTGCTGTGATCAAGACTTCCTGAACGGGTAGGTAGATAGGTGTACACACACACACACACAAGCACGCACGCATGCACACATATGCACAACTTTGTCTCTTTACTAAACACAGAAATTAAAGCCATAGAGGCCTTATAGGAATTTGCCATTAGTGCTCAGGTAGACTTTCCATTCAAGCCCTAATGGGATGCATATGCATCAAACACTCGTTAGTGAGGGCTGAGGAGAAAAGTACAAAAAAATTGGATATTAGTTACAGTAAAGGACACAAGAGAGATGGGCCACCTTTCAGAAGACCTTTTCTAACTATTTCTAAATCAAAGTGTCTGGTGCATAGCCAGGGAAGGGACAGCATTTAAAAAGACACATTAGTCTTCAGAATTCATGCAAACGAGATGTCATTACAGGTATTACATGCTGTAATAAGGTTGCTCTTGAGTCTGTTAGAGATTTGCCCCTAATACCTCTGAGAGCCTGAGCACTGGGACTTGGGTCGCCTAGGGACTTCACTAAACCAATTCCCTACTGGGATAAAAATATAAAGAGCCAACCTTATGTAGAATGTCTCTGTGCCACGGACTGTCTCGGGAGTTTTACATGTGAATTTTAAGCATGATCTCACACTGATTTATTCAGTTTTTATCTTTAATATCTAATTCTCAAGCCTTTTCATCATCCCAAGAAAAAAATCTCTACCCCTCAGCAGTCTCTCTACCCTCTACTTCATTCTGTCTCTGGGTAGACTTTTTACTTGACAACATTTGACCTTTGAAAAATATCTGGCTTCTTTCATTCAATTTTGTGTTTTCAGGATTCACTCACATTGTGGCATGTGGATGCGCTATTCAATTTTATGGCTTAACTACCCGCCATATGAATATCCTACATTTTATGTATTCTTTCAGTCCTTGGAGAATGTTTTGGTAGCATTCTCTTTGGTGGTTGTTAAAAAAGTATTGCCATGCATATGCACAGGTGGGGTTTTCCATCCATATAGAATCGCGAGGTAACAATGTAACTCTGGCACTTGACCAACTGCCAACCATTTTCCATGGGAACGGCAACGTTTATATTCCCAGGTTGTGTGTGCATTTCCTCTTATCGCCACTTACTCACCTTTTCAATGACAGCTGTCCTAGTAGAAGAGACGGGTGCCTTCTTGTGCATTTGCGCTTTGCTGTTGACCGATGAGGTTGAGCATGATCTTGTGTGCCTATTGGCCATTTGAGTGGTGGTGATGAGCAATGAATTGTCTGATGTTAAATTTTCTCTAGAGGAGAAATGTGTGCATGCGTGTGTGCGTGTGTGTGTGTTCCAGCAATGAGATGGCATATGGAGATTATACTGTGGTAAAGAGGGGTAGTGGAATATGTAATGATATAGTCAAGATTATATGACTATTGTAGTAAGAAAACTTAGAAGGTGCCCAGGAAATCTAACTTCCACACAATACAATGTATAGTCACTTAAAGACTATCTAAAATACTTGTAATTATATTTCTAAAGAAAAATCACTGTGAAATTTTTTGGCTCATTTCTCTTTAGGTATTTAGGTTTTGTGGTCTACGTGTTTCTATACCTAGTTAGTCTAACTCTGTTTCCTGGGATTATTCCCTAGCCGGGCAGCTTTGGAACCACAAGAAAGGCAGATTCCCTGCAGAGACTGGATAAAATGAAGGTTGTAGGATGGTATAGACACAGGAGAAGGGCTGAATGGGGAGTCAGAACTGGGTTCCAGCCCTGGCTCCATGGACCCCCAGAGGAAGGTGATGCAGCCAGAGGCTTCCAGCCCTTCCAGCTGGAGCCGCATTAATTTGAGTGTGTGCTCTGCAGGCTGAGCCGCCGAAGGAGGACCATGAAACTCTGCAGAGAGCTCTCAGACTTGGTGGTGTACACAAACTCCGTGGCAGCCCAAGATATTGTGGATGACGGTAAGACCCAAGACTCTCTCGTTCTTGTCAATGCTCTTGACTTTTCTTTGTCATTGTTAGTCAATGTTTCAACTGATCAGATCTTTCCCACCCATGTCTGGGACTGTATGGAATCTAATTTGTCAGGGAAATGATAGCTAACGTGATTCCGAGCTCACATGTGGGGCTGTGTTGATTATTTGTAGGTGCCTGATTGCCTCGAGGTCAGAGAAGTTTCCTTCAGGGTGGAGATGTCTTTTATTATTATGAAATGACAAAGGCTTTTTAGAGTCAGGTCTCACTTCTCAGGACTCAAACTGTGGAGACCTGGCATACCTTCAAGACCGGGTCACAGATGGTCATTTCGAGTGTGAATGACCAGGAGGAATGGATTAATTAGCTACAACAATATCCTGGAGAAAACACATTTTCTCATTAAACATTTTGGCTTCAACTAGTTTATATCACTGACTGAAGTTTTAACAAAAGGAGTAGGCACAGCTTGGTGTCACTGGTTCTTGTGGATTTTCCTTCATTCTTTTCTTTCTGAAAGGGGATTTATTTATTGTGAGTGTACGAGTGTCTTGCCTACATGTATGTATGTGTACCACATGTGTGCTTGGTGCCTGAGGAGGCCAGAAGTGGGTGTTAGGTCCCCTGGAACTGGAGTTTCAGATGACTTTTAGCCACCATGTGGGTGCTGGGAACCCAACCAAGGTCCTCAGCAAGTGCTGTTAACTCAGAGCCATCTCTCCAGCTCAGACATCTCTCCATATCTCACTGCTTTCGTTTGTATCGAGCTCAGAGGGACCGGGGACAGCCATCCTCATCTTTGAGTCTCCTAGCTGTTCTTTCCCTCCGGGTCTCCTATTTCATTCTGTCGCCAGATGTTTATGGAGGTACAATAATCCAACGGTGCTTCAATCCACTTTAATTTTAGGGGAGTGAAATGGAAATTAGAATGTCCATTTTTCTCAGTGATCCCAGCACAAGGACAGCTTTGTGGGACGATGCTGTTGTCCTCACAGGCTTTGGGCTCTTCCCTCGTTTTTTTTTGCCATAATCCATGAGTACTTTTTTTTAAATCCATTAAAAGATGATTTTGCTGGGTTTGGATTTCTTCTTGAAACAATGGAAGTTACACAAAATTTAAATGAACACCATCTGTGAGGAAAGAGAAACCTTAAGACTCTCAACTTGCAAGTAATACTTTCTTATACTGATAGCCCGTGGTTCCCAGATTAACCCAGGGATTGGCTGGATGAAGTTGAAGGTATCGCTGATTTACAGAATGAACATGTTGACTGATAATACCTTTGGAAATCACAAGCCTAGTAGCATTGGGGAAATGATCTTGAGTACTGTTTACCTTGTAAATTTCATGTGGTTTGTCTTTAATTTTTTAAAAAGACACGAAATGAACAGTACATAATGAGTAGGTGTCTTATCTTTATGCAAAACAACTCAATTCCATTAAAATACTAATTGATGTGAGCTTAGTAAGCAAGGTCAACTTAATGATACCAGGTGTGCCTGTTTATGTGGAGAATCAGAAGAAATAACTCAGATATTGAATACAGTGATGCTCCATATGAACTGGGTTTGTCAATAAGTATATTTTCCCCAGCTCTGTTTAAAACCTTCTCCATCAGAACATGCCCTTACATTCAATTTTGTTGAGATGCATAACCTTGGCTCATGTATTCCGTCAATAATGTATACTAATAATTATTTTCAGAGAAAGGCCCATGCTAGAGAAATCACTAGGTTAATGGCTATAGTCCTCCTATCTCTTCCTCCTGAGCTATGATTAGTTCAAGTTCCAGCTAGGGAATGTCATGGAGTCAGCTTTTAACACCCAAGGAGTGTAGCTCCCAGGACAACAGGTACCCTGGCGGACCACATTGCCAACAAGCAAGCCAGACAGACATGGTGGGAGCGCAGCCACCTCTATTCCATTCTTTGTCTCCATGGATTTAGGCACTGACTTCTAACTTCAGTGTTAGACTCTGAGTGAGAGTGAGACTCTAGGCAAGCCTCCTCTTCCTTCCCGCTGGCCTTTTCCAGCAGGTCCAGTGGACAGACGAGTAAACCTTTGGTTCCCGGATATGAGGGTTGGTAAATGTGTATAACAGCTGTGACATTGTGGAGATGGGTCAAGAGATGGGTAGGGACCAAATGGGCAAAGTTCGATCTTTGAAGTTTTATTCCACATGACCCTAACATCTATTGATTCTATACTGACAACATTTAGCTGTCCAAGTAGAAATCCAAGGGCAGGCACCATGCATGTTGAGCGCTCTCCATTTTTCTACTTTATAAGCCTGGCTGGGTGGACAATCTTCCTTGTTTCTGAAACATTACTTTAAAATTTTTTACTACTATTATTTATATATATATATCTTTTAAATATTTTTGTATAGTATTTGCTACTATATTTACTACTATTCACTTATTGTTGGAGATTGGGCATAGGGCCTTGTATTTGTTTGGTTAAGTACTCTACTACTGAATTATGTCCATACATCTTTCCTTATGTTGATTTTAGGACAGTGTCTGCGTCGCCTGAGATGACAATGAAGTCACTCACAGTGCAGACAACCTTTAAACTTGGAATCTTCCTCTTGGTCTCCTGAGTTGCTGGCATTACATGCCTACTGCATGGGGACTGTCTCTCTCTTGCCTTTCTTCCAAACAGGTTTTGACTGACTCCATGAGCAATCAAATCACCCTCCAAACTCAAGTTTTCTTTTTTCAAAGTGGTATTTTTCCTTCATTTTCTTGGACTGTGACTATTTTCCACTAGCACATGTATTTCACATGTGCTTTTTATCCTTTACATTTTCAGGCACATGTGTTGCTATTGTATGTATGTGCTTGTTTGTATGTGTTATAGTACGCATGTGGGGGTGAGCATGCATATGGGGTCCCAAGGATGTAGAGGCCTGAGGCTTATGTTAGAAAGCATTTTCCATTGTTCTCCCACCTTATCCAATGGAGTGGTGTCTCTCAGTCTAGAACCCAGCAACATGGTTAGTCTTGCTAGTTAGCGTACTGTGGGGCTCCCTTGTTTCTATCTCCCCAAGGTGGAATTACAGGCAGACCACCACACCCGCTGGGCATTTATGTGGGTTCTGTGGATCTGAACTCTGGTCCTCACAGTTACATGGCAAGTGCAGAATCCCTGAGCCGTCTCCCCTGCCCTACATGTGAATTTTTTACGAGCATCATCAGTGTTTGTCTTCCTGGTGTCAGGAGTAAGTTGCGGGTGCAGGTCAATTCATTCGCTGTCTCCTGTGTCTGTGCCAAAGATCTTGTGTGTTATATGCTACAAAATAATTTTCCTTCCTGCCTCTTCCTGCTGACCAGATGTGAATCAATGAAACAACTAAATTCTGGGAGAATATGGGAATATCGCCTTAGCAAATGAAGTTCTTATTCAGCCTTGCATTGACAACAATGGAAGGAATCTCGGGGTCTTTTGGGTCAAGAGTTGCTTATACTGTGGCTTGTTAAGTGGCAAATTTTGTCTAAAACTTTGTTCATACCTGTTTGTTTGATCTAAACATTTCTGTGTCTCTAACCAACTGAGCCTAACGTGATAGGTAAAGAGACTTTAACTTCTTGTTCTGATCAGCAGCTGAATCACAGTTACAATGGCTCCCATTCTGAGGAGAGTTCAAATAGTACACATGAGCCGCCACCAACCAGAGTGTCTCTGACACTTCCTTTCTGCAGTTCTTCATATAACTTGCCACAGAGTGGGTGAGCCCCTCTGAACCATTCTGGTTCTGGGGCAAACCTTTAATTTGTGAAAGGCCCTTGGATTTGCTGTGTCTAAAGTCTTTCATTTAACAGGCTGGATCCACTTCTGCTGTGGGCCATGTGTGGGCTCTGGCATTATCCAGTCTTTTAGGAGAGAGTGTTGGCTTTGGTACCTTGGTCACATTCTCTGTTTTTTTNTTTTTTTTTTTGACTGCTAGGAACCACAGGGAATGTGTTGTCCTTCAGTGAAACAAGAGCACATCAAGTGGTCCAGCAGAAGTCGGAGCAATTCATGATCTACAACCAAAAACAACTGACAAGGATTTACCCCTCTGCCTACCGCATTGATTCCAGTAACTTCAACCCTCTGCCCTATTGGAATGCAGGCTGCCAGCTAGGTCTGTATGGCCGAGAGCGGTGGTCCTCTACTTTCTCTCTCTACCTTGCTAACTGTAAATTGTTTCTAATCCTCTCAAACTTCCAATGTTCACAGTGGCTCTGAACTACCAGTCAGAAGGACGGATGATGCAGTTAAATCGGGCAAAATTCAAGGCAAACGGCAACTGTGGCTACATTCTCAAGCCTCAGCAAATGTGCAAAGGTAAGTGCCAGTTTCCTAGCTGTGTCAGTGTGTAGATGATGCCCTGCTGTTTACATTGTTTAAATTAATTATTATTATTGTTAATGTGGGCATGTGTGTTTGTATGTATGTTAGTAGAGGTCAGAGGGCTACTTTGTGGAGTTTTTCTATCCTTCCACCATAGTGTGTGTCAGGGTCTTCAGGACTCAGGTCTTCAGGCTTTGTGGCAAGCATGTCACTCATTGAACTGGATTTGTAGAAGTTAGACCGTAGAGTTCCGTTCTTCTCTTAATTTCAGATTCTCTTTCCATTCCTTGTATTTGTTCTAGACCTGAAACAGCTTAGCAAATTACCGGATTCTGACCTAACTGCCCTTGTTGTGATGCTACAGGCATTCAGTTAGATTGTTCATCCATATCATGGTTGCCCTGTTGACATTGCTTTCAAGTATCCCATCCTCTGGCTTTTCGAAACAGAGTGTAATGAAAACACAGCTATGGAAGTGTTGACAGAGACTTCTGTCCCACCTGGTCCCTCGGCCATTCAGTCCCAAAGAAACACACAGAGGCCTACATTAATTATAAACTAGTTGGCCTCTTAGCTCAGGCTTCTTATTAACTCTTGTATCTTACATTAACCCATAATTCTTGTCTGTGTTAGCCACATGGCTTAGTACCTTTTATCAGTGAGGCATTCTCGTCTTGCTTCCTCTGTGTCTAGGTGATGACTCTAGACTGAGCCTTTCCTTGTTGACCTAGGTTTTTGTCTCACTTGGCTGTTGTTCAGTCCCAAAGAAATCACACAGAGGTCTACATTAATTATAAACTGATTGACCTAGTGTCTCAGTCTTCTTATTAACTCTTAGAACTTATATTAGCCCATAATTCTTGTCTGTGTTAGCTACGTGGCTTGGTACCTTTTTCAGAGAGGCAGTCACATCTTATTTGCTCTGTGCCTGGCTTCCCCTCTGTCTGGGTGATGACTGAAGACTGAAGCTTCCCTCTTTCCAGAATTCTCATTGTCCCACTTCTACTTCCTCCTTGGTCAACCAGCCTATACTTCCTGCCTGTCTACTGGCCAATCAGCGTTTTATTAAAAATAATACAAGTGACAGGATAAAAGACATTGTCCCACAGCATTTCCTCTTCCCAGAATTCTCCTATTCTGGTTACCCTGTCTATACTTCGTGCTTGGCTACTGGTCAGTCAGCATTTTATTAAACCAGTACAAGTGACAAATCTTTATAGAGTAGAAGACCATTGTCCCACAGCATGAAGTGCTGAAAGTTATGTTGATGGTTACATGATAATTTCTTAGTTCTAGCAAACACTGTGGTAAATAGCACTGTTGTTCCTTTGACAAACTTAAGCTGTCTTTGTGAGTGCGTGCATGAGTACATGTGTGTGTGTGTGTGTGTTTCTGTGCTAGTGACCTCTACTTTACTTGGCCTAGGTACTTTCAACCCTTTCTCTGGTGATCCACTTCCTGCCAACCCCAAAAAACAGCTCATCCTGAAAGTGATCAGTGGGCAGCAACTTCCCAAACCTCCCGACTCCATGTTCGGAGACCGAGGCGAGGTAAGCTACACCTGACTGAGTCAAGTATGTGATTATTTTATTGCATGTAAGCACTCATTCAGTGTCCTTAGGGGTATATATGTTTCTGTGTGTTGGGGGGGGGTACAGATGTTTGTATGTGAGTGTGTGTCTGTGTCTGTGTATGCACATGGTATGTGTATGTGTGTGTTTCTAAGTGAGCATTGACTTCCGCTTGTCAGACATGAGCTGGTTTTCTGTCAGTCACAAAGACTTCCTCCAGAGCTTTTTATCACCTGTTTTGGATGCTTGAAGGCATGATACTGCTTCACAGTTCAAATCTGATGCTGGCAGCTGGGATACAAAGAACAAAGGCTAAATTCATTATTGATAGCACCGTGGCCCAAATCATGTATTTAGCTTCCAAATCCCACACATCCAGCCACCTTCCTCACTGCTGCCTGCTCCTTGGCCTCATGCTTTGTGGCCACATGCAGACTGCTGTCACCTGCTGCTGTACTTTGTCACAGGATACAGCAACCTTTTTATTTTCTCCCCATGGGTCAGTCATTCCTGTTTCCATGTCTTCTTCTCAGGGCTGGCCCATCACTCCAGGCTCTTGGCACTTTAATCTTCTCAACTGTCACATCTGATGTGTGGCTAGGACCACCCAGCTCTGCATGTTTGTACCACTGTGGACACTTCGTGTCAAACTTGATCTGACCTGTATGCAGTCTGGTGCAGTACAGCACTGTAGCACACGCCCTTCAGCTCCCTAGGCTCATCCCAGTCTTCACAATGGCGCTTTCCAACCTCTCTGTACCTGTTAACAGATAGCACAGTGCCCAATTATCAGAGAGGAAGGCATCAGCTAGGGCCATCGCCTCCGTGTCTGCTACAGCTGTCTCCCACAAACCCTTTTCCTTTCTAGCCTCTACCTTCCACTCTGCATTCAACAGCAGCAGTAGTTAATTGGAATCATCAGAAAGTTTATGCTTATTTCTTTGTGTCTGAAGACAGAAATCACTGTCAACACTTCCATAGCTATGTTTCCAACACACTGTTTCCAAAAGCCAGAGGATGGGATACTTTAACGCAATGTCAATGGGGCAGCCATAACACGGAGGAACAATCTAATTGAATGCCTTAAGCATCCATCACAAGAAGAAAGGAATACATGTTTCTTGTCTCTCTCAAGTTTTTCATTTTGAGAAGGCTTCAGCCCCAGAAAAGGTACAAGGATAGTACAATGGATCTCCTCAATTCACTAATTCAATTATTAAGTTTTCTAACACACGTTGTGCCATCCTCTCATGTATACAGATTTTACATGTATGTTGTGTGTAAGTATGTGTGTTGGAGGTATCAGTTTGCTTTCCTTGGCAGTCATTTGTGACCATCTCACTACTTGCTGATTAAGAACAAAGGCATTCTCCTGCAAAACTACAAGATACAATATTGTCTAACATAATATCTAATCTTTTCATATTATCCTCAAGTTGTCTATCATCTTTTCTTTTTCAATTGAATCACATGCAACTTTTTATTACCATTTTTCTTCAGTCTTCTAAGGTACAAAATAATTCTCCAGGTTTTTCTTTATTTTGATTTTATGACATTGGCACAATGTGGCCATCTTACCCATGATAGACCTTTAAGTCATTCCTAGTGTTTAACCATAAGATTGAAGCTTCTCTGAGCTTCTGTGCTTGGGTGATCCTCTTCTTACTTTAGTTGGATATGTACCTGAACTGAAATTGTATGTTCTTTCAGTAAAAGCCTGTAGAATTTAGCACTTTAATTCCAGTCTTCACATATATCTAGATATGATCTACCTGGTTCTATGATTCTTTGAGTAAGCATATAGTAACATGTTTTGAAATGTGAACATTCAGCTGATTTAGTCTCAGAATAATTAGCACTCCAATGCAGGTGAGATTGGCAGTCATACTTCCTCTCTTTCCTACAGATCATTGACCCCTTCGTCGAAGTGGAAATTATTGGGCTGCCCGTAGACTGTTGCAAGGATCAGACTCGCGTGGTGGATGACAATGGTAAGCTTGGTGATCAGCGGCACTCACTCCTGAGATGCACTGCAGCTGCGGTGCGCACTGGCTAGGGAAAGTGTTCTGCTAACAAGAACCCCATGGCTGAGCTCCTTAGCTGCCATCCGCATGGATGTTAAACACACTGATAAGATTCACCCACTCTGTAAGCTTCTGGTTCCTTTCTGAAAAAGGAAAGGGAATTCTGTCAAACACATGCGTTCAGGAGGAGTTGACCACTGTGCCCTATAAAATGCCGCAAGCCCATTAAATAATGACAGGCTGAAAATCAGAGAGGCCCCAGTGAACAGAAGAGATTATCTTTTATTGTTGATGCCATAATGACCCTCAGTTACTTCCGCAACTAAGAAAAGAAGGTTTGGCTAACCTTTGAAGAACTGGGATCGATACATGGTATATTTTGATGAAGCTGTTATAATCAAGACCCCTGGGACTTTTGATAAGTCTTTCTATTGAAAAGCGTGGGAGACATTTAAAGACTTGGGCTCCAAACTCACCTAGGGAAATATTTCCTAGTGTGTTGCTTGTAATGCGATTCATGTGTTTTCGTAAATGAGTCTTCTTGAAACTTTCATTTGTGAGGCCCACGTGTTTAGACAACTTCTCTTGGCTTTTGTTGTTGTTTGTTTGTAGGATAAAAATATCTAAGGATAAGGCCAGAATGCTCTGGCCCATTCATTTCTTTGTTGTTGTTGTTGTTTGAGACAGGGTTTCTTTGCAGCTTTGGAGCCAGTCCTGGAACTAGTTCTTGTAGACCAAGTTGGTCTCAAACTCACAGAGATCCACCTGCCTCTGCCTCCTGAGTGCTGGGATTAAAGGCGTGCGCCACCACCACCCGACATAATTTCTTAAATATGGTGAGTGGCCAGCATTTCAATAGTGGCAGGAAGGCATTACCTTTACCCAAGTCTGGCATATTTTTCTGGATAATCTTGTAAAATTATATTTTCTTGTTCTATCTTTGAAAACTATTATTTCATACTTATTTTCTTAATTTATATTAATTAATAGTCTAGAATAATTTGAAATTATGGTTACCTAAACATTTGAGAAATCAGTGGTTCACAGGGAGTCCTTGAAGGACTGTTAGTTGTTCAAAAGTAGGGTGAACCTGGGAGAAAATAACATTCTTAAAGAAAGCCCTTTTTATGTTGGATTTTCTCAGGGCTCAAAAAACTATCCCTTCTTAGTTGCAGAAGTAACTGAGGGGTCATTACAAAGTCAACAGAAAAGGTCATCTCTTCTGTTCACTGGATGTCTCTGATTTTCAGCCTGTCATTATTTAATGAGCTTGAGGCTTTTTATAGTGTAGAGTGAAAATTATTAGGGTCCAAACGACATACAAACCATATTGGTATTTGAACCAAGGCATGTGCTTTGTCATTCATGTTCAATGTGTATGGAAATAGAGTTAAGTTCTTGCTTCCTGAGAAGCCACTAGGAATGTGCAGTGCACAGTCTAATTTGGACCTCCTGCTCACTGTGTGACCTTAAACACATTGCTGTGAACAGCAAATCTCTAAACTATATGATGAGTAACAGATATCTTGGACTTTTATACATATAGACATGTGTTACTTGTCTAAATTTGAAAAGTTGTAGTTGGAAACTTGATAACATATGGATGATTTTCTTGCTGGGTGTGGTGGCTCATGTCTGTAATCCCAGCACATGGGAGGTGGAGACAGGAGGATCATGCGTTCCAAGCCAACCTGGACTAGTGAATGAAACCCTGTCTCAAAGAAAAAAAAAAAGCTCTCGCTGAACACCACCGACATGGTGTTCTGGCGCTTCATAGAGGTTGGCTGGGTGGCCTACGTCTCCTTTGGGCCTCATGCTGGAAAGCTGGTCGCGATTGTAGATGTTATTGATCAGAACTGGGCTCTGGTGGATGGACCTTGCTCTCGGGTGAGGAGACAGGCCATGCCTTTCAAATGCATGCAGCTCACTGACTTCATCCTCAAGTTCCCACACAGTGCCCGACAGAAGTATGTACGAAAAGCTTGGGAGAAGGCAGATATCAGTACAAAATGGGCAGCCACAAGATGGGCCAAGAAGATTGAAGCCAGGGAAAGGAAAGCCAAGATGATAGATTTTCATCATTTCAATGTCATGAAGGCAAAGAAAATGAGGAACAGAGTAGAATCATCAAGACTGAAGTCAAGAAACTACAGAGAGCAGCTGTCCTGAAAGCCTCTCCCAAAAAGGCGCCTGTTGCTAAGGCTGCCATTGCAGCTGCTGCTGCTAAGGGTAAAGTTCCACCCAAGAAGGCGACAGGACTCGCCAAGAAGGTTACAGGCCAGAAGGCTTCAGGCCAGAAGGCAGCACCTCCTGCTACAGGTCAGAAGGGTCAGAAGACCCCAGCCCAGAAAGCGCCTGCTTCAAAGGCAGC
>LOEQ01003294.1:162159-174550 GCA_001685075.1 Bramus lutescens | reverse complement strand
CCCTGCCACTCTTACATGACTTACAGGGTTTCTGTAGGAATTATATAGGACTATTTGTCCGCAATAGAACTGAAAGCTACAGAGCGCCGTATGAAATATGGTTAGTTACTCCAGTGGAAAAAGCTTCGGTAGTTGAGAAATACAATTCTATCATGAGTTAATTTTCTGTCATATTTCTGCTAAAATACTATTGGAACACAACTGTAATTTTTGAGCTCATTGAAGCATTTTAATGACAATTAAGAGGCTTCCTAATACACTGGGGCATCTGAGATTAATAGAATAGATGTGATAATTTACAGGCGATTTTCCTACCAATTATTTTCGAGCAGTGGGGTAAACTCAGAGGCTTTACTTCAGCAGGGCGTCCTGGAGAGGTTCAGGCATTTTCATGAGTTTAATGACCATTACAAGCAATTTTCACTGTCTGCTCTACAGACGTCGCTGCTAAATCATTTCCAGCCAAGCCCTTTGCTTTTTCTGATTTTTTGTTTTTCCTGTTTCTCTAAGGATTTAACCCTGTGTGGGAAGAAACCCTAACATTTACAGTCCACATGCCAGAAATAGCTTTAGTCCGGTTCCTGGTGTGGGATCATGATCCTATTGGAAGAGACTTCGTGGGCCAAAGGACCGTGACCTTCAGCAGCCTAGTACCTGGTAGGTATAAGCTGACCTTTCCTCTCTGGATTGACTATTTCTTTTTTTGTTTGTTTGTTTGTTTTTGTTTTCTACTGTGGTATATAGGGTCTGGCATATGCTGGGTTAATGGTTTCTCTTTGGAAGATTTAATACATGGCATGGGGTACAGAGAATATTTATTTATCAAGTCCGTTATTGTAAATTGTGTTATAAGAGAGATGTGATATAGCATGCTGCATAAAATGTGAAGAATGATGTTAAGACAGATACCTAATTCTCTTGCACTCTCAGGAAGGCCACATCCAGACTTGGCCGAAAGAACTAATTCTTTTTGTCTTTGCAGGCTACCGACATGTCTACCTGGAAGGACTCACAGAAGCATCCATTTTTGTTCACATAACGATCAATGAGATCTTTGGAAAGGTGAGCGGGATCATAGACATACAGCAATAGCATGACCTCAAGAAAGTGTCTGGCTTCATTAACGGAACGTACATTTGACAAAGTTTTCTTTTGTGGGTGTCTGTGGGGCGCTCAGCAAGCTCAGGAAGCATTCCAGGCATGTCCCTGTCCAGCTCTGTGCAGGGCTGGACTCATTTCTTCCTCCCAGAGGTTCTCTCTAGGTTTAATAGGATTGAGAAGAGTATCGTACTTTCAGGCAATTATTTTATGAAAATGATGAAGACCGTTAAAATTTGAATTTTATTGTAACTCTAAAAATGACCCCATTTTCTACAGTAGGAAATATATCTCAGAGGTTTGAAGCATGGCCTATGCTAATCCAGCTAAGATTCCAGCCAGGTCTAAGGAGGGTGAATTCATGTGGAACAATTGTAAATTGAAGATCAAGAAAAAGTGTGAATGGATTTAAAGCTACCCACAGAAGAAATGGAGAGCAGAAAAGAGTGGGGAGACAGATAGGAGTTAGAATGAAAGGGAAGGGGGGGGGAAGCGATGGGGAAAGTGAAGTAGGAAGAAATAGAGACACAATGTCACAAAGAGATATCTAATTCTGCCTGTCTCTTTCTCCCTTCACTGTTGAATGGGCTGGTGCTTTGCACACCAGTGGGTGACCCTCTTGTCATGTCAAGTGCTGGGGATTTGTCCCCTGTTATCAGTTTTCAGGACCAGATGTGACTCGGAGGGAATATAGATGGGCACAGTGCCCAGGGTTGCCCCATATTACTTGTTACCATAGTCTGTGCTGCCCGGAGAGTCTCCACAGTACGTGTATTCTCTGTGTAAAGGGGCAGTAAAAATAGTACCGGCCTCATAAGTAAGTTTGTTATTCTTTGAAAGCTGTCTGGGGTGGCGCAAACAAGCATACTGTTGGCTAAATATCAGTATCATGGTGGCCACAGTCCAACTGGGCATTGAACTGGGACTGTAGGTTTAGCTTCGTATCAGGTAGCAGAAGGAAATAAAGGATTTTTACTTCTGAAAATGCTGAGGTACAAACTTTCAATCTTGAGTCCCTATACATACAGCTTGTTGGGCTCTTTCTGTTAGCCTAAATGGAGACACACACAAATGGTTTTAAGATGATGCCTGAATTCCAGAAAGCCAGTTTAACTGTACAATCTTCCTAACTTGAATCAAGGTGGCGGGAAACCATACGACACACAGCATCTGTTTAAAACTTAGCCCTGAAATAAAATACAGATAAAGTATTTTATATAACTTTTGTTTCATTCCCAAATAAATGGCCAATTTGGAGGCATTTATTATTTTCAATGTATGTTTGGGATGCTCCTACCGTAACCTAACGGTGTTGAGTTGAATGGGGAATGAACAGAAGAGGAGTAGTTATTAGAAGTGGGAGGCAGGGGCTCTCCAGGTATGCACACTGCTCTTCTGTCTTTCCTGGCAGCTACTTGAACGAGCCCACAATGTGTTTTGTTGTGTTTTTGTTTTCTCCCTTGCAGTGGAGCCCTTTAATCCTCAACCCCAGTTATACCATATTGCATTTTCTAGGAGCTACAAAGGTAGTTTCTCCGCATGGCCCCGCCCTCTCCCTGGCATAATCTTTTCACATGGCTGTGGTGGCATGCCTCCTCGTGTCTCGCCATCTTCTGCTTACCATTTTGAAACACACATTTGTTGCTTCAAGGCTGTTGGAGTTTTGTCAGTGTGTTACCCATGGAAACTTTTCTACCATTTTATCATCTCTGGGTAGGAAAGTTCTGGAAAGGTTGGCCATGAAATTGAATGACTGCCTTCCTCACAGAATAAAGTTGATGGTGTGTGCATTGGACTGTGTGACGCTACTGTGAGCTGTTTTCTCATTCTGAACATCCTCCAGTCAGTGGCTGCAAAATTTCACTTCACATTCATTCTTCATGGAGCTGCCATTTCAAACTCAAGTTGTTCTTATGACGGCATGTGCTTAATTTGTGGTTGGTCCTTTTTTGTCCCCAGAATAGACAGCTCCAAGGTCTGAAGGGACTGTTCAATAAGAATCCCAGGCACAGTTCTTCAGAAAACAACAACTCCCATTATATTAGAAAGCGATCGATTGGCGATAGAATTCTGCGACGCACAGCCAGTGCTCCAGCCAAAGGCAGGAAGAAAAGCAAAGTGGGCTTCCAAGAAATGGTTGAGATCAAAGATTCTGTCTCTGAGGCCACAAGAGATCAAGATGGTGTCCTTAGGAGGACCACACGGAGCCTGCAAGTACGCCCTGTCTCCATGCCTGTTGACAAGAGTCTTCTGGGGGCTTTGTCGCTGCCTATATCCGAAGCAGCGAAAGACATGGATGGAAAAGAAAACTCTCCAGGTAAGATGCTTTCAGTTCCTCTCAGATACGTTTTTTTTTTTGTCCCTTGTTTCCATGACAACATGACTGCCATTCTGCAATTAAAATATTCTGAAAAATAAACAATTTCTAGTGTTAATTCTATGCAAGGAGATTTTAAACTTTGGGTAAGAGAGTAAAAAGTGAGCTATTTCCTCCTCTCCTGTCACCTTGAAATAATATAAATAATATCTCTTTCCATGGGGAGGTAGAGGAACATAGGCGTGATGACCTTGGAAAGGAAACCTACAATATACAAATGGTGTGTTGGTTTTCTGAGTGGTAACTTTCTAGATCGGGGACAAGGGGTTTAAAGAGGTCTCGTTCTTAGATTGACCCAAAGTTAGATAGACCCATCCTAGCTTTTCTGTGACTGGATGCAGCTCTGTAACTTTTCACTATTTAAAACTCTGTGTGTGTGTGTGTGTGTGTGTGTGTGTGTGGTTGGAAATGTTTGCAGTGAAAGGACACTGTGAAAGTCCAGTTGCTGACTCCACTTGGAAAGCCCTTTCTTCCTTAAGGTGTGGCCAAGGCAGCATTTTCGTCCCGTGATTTCACTTCATGCTTTGTGCAGTGTCAGGGAAAGAGACATGCCCATGGCTCCTGCTTGATTGCAGGGCCATCTTTTTCCTTAGCTTGGAGTATGATGAGCTCATACTCCAACCTGATGACAAGCAATGAGTACTTCACAGAGTGACCAAGAGCTCTTAAATCTGTGACTCCTCTTCCTATTCCAGAACTGTGTCCTCTAACTATTTCTGGAGTTATCTCAAGCAAGTAGAATGTAATACCTTGTTTTTAATTTTAGCAAAATTGGTTTTTATCCAGACAATATAATTTCAGTGATTTATTTTCTCACAAATGCTGTTTTGCTTATATATTGGTTTTTATTGTCAGTTGTTCTAGGGAGAAAATAAAAGCCAGTTTCTGGATACTTTATTAGAAGAAAATTTCCTAGTTTCCAAGACCCTGGAGTCTATTTCATACTTAAAAAATGTTTGAAGTTTTGCTAAGAGTGACGTCAGAGAGGAGAGGACACATGTGACACTAAATTTATCTTAAAAGCCTGTGTCAGCAAAGTAAAACTCTGTCCAGTAGAAATCTGTCCTAACTGCAGAAGATGCTAAGCCAAGAAGATGAGCTGGGAAGCAAGCACGAGACAATGTGTCTTTCCTACATTTGAAAAGATATAAGAATTAATCATAGGCATTAAGCAAATAGCAAATATGGAATGATACCCAGTCATTACAGCTATCCCAGATAATTGCAGGAAAAAATTAAGTAGAGAAGGGCAGAATATAGAATTCTAAATAGTGTGTCTCTCTACAAAACTGGCTGTTTCTGAAGTGATATCATGGGATATTTAATTCTATACAGTTTGGGAAGCTTAAATTTTTTATGATGATTCAATTTTTAACAAGGAGAAAATATTTTAGTTAAAACAATCTTTATCCACACATCATGACTTTGAAAGAGTTAATAGACAATTAAGTAATTGAGCATTGGGCATTGCCTTAGCTTATATCAAATAGGATGATTATCCCAGGTTACCGTGAATTATATGTTTTTTACAGTTTCCCTTAAGAACCATCTTAACCACATTGGAAGTGAAGTGGAGAAGAATGTAATGTATTATTCTATTATCAATAAACTATTAACTATTAGTAGTAATGTGGAATTGATGATTGGTTATCTTTTCCCTTGAAGCCAATAGGTATTAATAGTTTTGTACACATGTCATACTTTCCAACTATGTTAGAAATTAATTGGTTAGATTAAATATTTTGCCAAAATGCCTTTAAAAATGCTATCATTTGTGGTTTACCTGTTGCTAATACATGTATGACTTTGAAAGCTGATAGTATCTTGTTTGCAGGTACCATAGTGCATTGTTTAACAGAGCTGTCTTGTTCTGTTTTTATCACCATGCTTCTGTGTAGTACAGATCTGAATAGGAAGCAGCGTAAGGTAATCCTCACCGTGAAAGCATAGTAACTCATTGACATTTTCTGGACGATGAATATTACATCCTTAGCTGATGTAATACACGTTCAAAAGGAAGCTCGGTGAAGTTCCTGTGAATCTATTTTGTTTTTTTACCATTTATCCATCACACAGGCACTGTGTTGCAAACTTCTGCTTATTCATAATTATATTGTGTCATAACGTAAATATTTTTTACATTTTCCATTTGTCTGTGTCGAGACAAACATGAGTGTCAGCAGCACCTACATAAAGTGATATGCTTTACCTAAAATGCTCTTGTTTTATTTAGCAGAGGACAAAGATGACGGAAGAAAGCGAGAGGCAACTATAAAAGACCCACAGTTTTCCAATTTCAACAAAACATTGTCCTTCTCCTCCAGTGCCCTCCTTCACAAAGATGCCAACCGAGATGATTGCCCTATATTGACTTCTAGTGCATCAATGCCAGAACAGTGTGGAGGATCAGGTACAAAGGGTGGGAGAACCAAGCCAAATGTGACAAATGATTGCCAGGAACACCAATGTCCCCCTAAATTCCTCTCTCCGAGGCGGCATTTGGCACTCAGTCCTGCAAAGAAGGGACCACAAGATCTCCCTGGGGTGAAAGCCACTGAAAAGTGGCATACTGGGGGCTTAGGGGAAAGGAAAAGCTTGTTGTCAGAAAGTGTCCTTTCTCCAAGTGCCCTGGACATGGAGAACCTGGAAGGCATCAGGGCCCCAGGACGAGCTGCAGTGTCCTTCTCTCTGTCCGACGTCTCTGTGCTCTGTTCTGACGTCCCGGATTTGCACTCAACGCCCATCCATCAGGACACTGAAATTTCCAATCTCATTGATGATGTTACTTTATCAAATGAGAATGAGCCAGGCAGTTCCATCTCAGCACTGATTGGCCAGTTTGAAGAGAGCAAGCATCGGGCTAACATTGCTGTGGTTTCTGACCTCCTCGGCACCCATGTGACAGCAGGACGTGCTCCTTTGCCTATGACATTGGGCCTGCAAACACCCCTCAAACATGGTTTTTCCCAGGGGAAACCCAAGGCCTCCTCGTGCTCATCTCCTGAGCCGATGAAGCTCTCTAGTCCTGAGACCACGAAGCCTACAAATAACACACTTGTTTGTGAAATGACTGGCTTTCCGATCTCTAAGTCCAAACCAGGTACTGAGCCTTCTGGTAAAACCAAGACAAGGATCATGGAAGGCAACTTGCCGGGGTTTCACGATGCTTCTCCTGGCCAGTTTCCCAAAAGCCCCACTCATGGAAAGGACCAGAGACAAGTCATGAACAGCCCTGGTCTTTCCTCTGAGTTGGCTCTGGAAGATCTAATTGCAGACCCTGCTCTTGGTGTAAATTCTGCAGAAAGCAGCCTTGTAGAAATCGATGGAGACTCAGAAAACCTGTCTCTAACGACCTGTGACTACAGGGGAGAGGGTCTAAGTCAAACTGTTTCTCCACTAAAACTGAGGCACAGCCAAGAGATGGTGGAACACGTCCCGAGAGGCTTGAGGAATGTTTACTGTAAAGAGACGCCCCTCCCTTCTGCCCCTGAAATATTCAACAATATTCAAGGTGTCAAAAATCAAAGTATTTCTTGTCTAACCTATCAGGGTGCTGGCTTTGTGTATAACCATTTCTCAAGTTCAGATGCAAAAACGAACCAAATCTGTGGGCCCCAGCAGCCTAGGGCTACAGATGTGCATGCCTCTACACCGATGCAGTCAGCACATGCTCCTTTGGTTGCTTTGAAACTGCCAAGTCCGTGCAAATCCAAAAGTCTAGGGGACTTAACATCAGAGGACATTGCCTGCAATTTTGAAAGCAAATACCAGTGTATTAGTAGGAGTTTTGTGACAAACAGCATCAGGGACAAGAGTGTGGCTATGAAGACAAAGTCATTAGAGCCTTTAGATGCCCTAACCGAACAGCTCCGAAAGCTGGTGTCCTTTGACCAAGAAGACAGCTGTCAAGTGCTGTACTCAAAGCAGGATGTCAATCAGTATCCCAGGGCGTTAGTCAGAAAGCTGTCCTCGAGAAGTCAGAGCAGAGTACGTAACATTGCCAGTCGTGCCAAGGAGAAGCAGGAAGCTGGCAAGCAAAAAGCCACGACCCACAGTGCTAGAGGAGGAGTGGTCCTTCGAAGTAAACCTTCGGCTCCCTCTCTGGCTGTGAACCGACACTCCACGGGCTCATACATTGCAAGCTACCTGAGGAACATGAAAGCTGATGGCCTGGAGGGCCGAGGCATCCCAGAGGGAGCATGCACAGCCCTTCGGTATGGCTACATGGACCAGTTTTGTTCAGATAACTCAGTTCTGCAGACCGAGCCAAGCAGTGATGATAAACCAGAAATTTATTTTCTTTTGAGGCTGTGAGCTATACAAAGCTGGATTTTCATTGTTTACGCAATATTCTAGAGGATGTTAGTTTTTCCATTGTCAGTGACTGTGATATTTGGCTTTGAGATGATTTTCAAATGTATTTTTGAACTTGTATTTTGGTCTCCCTTTGACTTCACACATTCTCTCACTTTGTGCATTTGTATATAGATTCTGCCATATTTCCCAGGAACCTATGATCTCTTTCCCCCAAGGTATTGTAACTTGTATCAGTATGAAATGTGTGCATGCCCTCGATGTGAGACTTCTCAGCACTTTGGGCCACAGTGTGTGCATGTTGCACAAAAATGCTCTTTCCTGTGTCTTGGGTCATAGTCCCAGAGGCTATCACTTTTACTCACTGAGTGTTGAGCTCATTAAGAGCAGACTTTTCCAAAGATAAAGGAATGGATTCTTTATTTGAAATGACCTTCTCCTTCTGAATCGGAAGACCCAGATTCAGTTTTATAACTCAGTGTTTAAAATAGTTACCTTGTCCTTCATGATTTCCTCACCCCACCCAAAGTGGGAATTTCATGAAAATGGACAGTGTCTCTCTCGGTCCCCAAATCCCTTTTAGAATAGACTGTAAGGAAGAAAGTGAACTTCTGTATATAAGGAGAAAATAGTTTGTTTTTGCATAAATATTGTTACATATTTTTGCTAATGGCTTTGTATGTAACAAGAATCCAGTTGCCAAGCTCTCTGTCATACTTTTGAAGTATGTTTTGAAGTGTCTCTGATGTGACAGATTGAAAATAAATGCTTCCAGGATGAGAGACTTTCAGCCAGGCATGGTGGTTCGCACCTTTAATCCCAGCATAGGCAGATGGATCTCTGAGTTTGAGGCCAACCTTGATCTACATGGCAAGGCTCAGATCAAGCAGATCTACATAGTAAGACCTTCAGAAAGGAGAGAGAGAGAGAATTACCTTAGACTTAAAACTCAGAGTAACACAAACAGAAAACTTCCCCCAAGATTTCAAGAAAAAAAAAAGGTATTTTCTCATAATCCAAGTGAATAGATGATTAAAAGAAACCTTTTCCCTTTAGGGAACCAAGTAACTATATTTTAGTACTGACATATATTATTTTCATTGTGAACCCATTTTTTATTGCATGTTCAGGTATCATTTGCTTTTTATACCATGAATTACAATGATGTTCTGGACTTCATAAAAATATAATTAAAACAGATTTTTGAACACTTGATAGTTTTGTTTATTATTAAAAAAAAAAGAACCACAGCAGGAGTTTGTGTGTTAACTGTTGAGTGAGGGACCATAAGTGCTTGGGTATGTCTTCCTTTCTATGTTCTTATAGCAGAATTGAGGATGTTCATTGTCAGGGATGACTTTATACAGCAGTTTATGTCTCCGGGTATTTTCATTGTGTTAAAGAAATATCCTTTTTTTTTTGCTTTTTTATTTTTAGATATATTTGCTTTATGTGTATGAGTGTTTTGTTTGCATATATGCAGCATGTGTGTGCCTAGTACGTGAGAAGGGCTGAAGAGGGCGGTAAGCCCTTTGGAACTGGAATTAACAGACAGTTGTGAGCTGCCCTATGTGGATGCTAGGAACAGAACCTGGGTCCTCTGGAAGAGCAACAAGTGCTCTTAACCAATGAACCATCTCTCAAGCCCTATCGTTATACTGAAGAGCATATTTATAAGTTAACAAAAAGAATGATTTGTGTGCATTTGGTATGGATTTACAAGTTTAAAAGTAATTCCTGGCAACTAGTCCAGTGGGGGTAGTTGTAACTCACATGAAGAAAGTAAGTGAGATGTTCTGTTTGGTGTATGTGTGCGTGTGCGTATGTGTATGTGTGCGCATGTGTGTGTGCGTGTGCGTGCATGTGTATGTGCATGTTTGTGGTATGGGAGCCATCAGTCCCTGCTTCTTTCAGTGCCAACTTTTAGCTTTTCCCTAATGCTGGGAGTCATCTTTTTTTACAAATACTCGAAATTTTTGGAGGCAGAAGTACCAAGTTGAAAGGGATCAAAACCCATTCTTTTGCCCTTAACGAGCTTAAACTCTTTCTGTCTTGGGATCTTCAAATCTCTAATGTTCTATCCTGAGATCTTGGCTCATTTATTGTTCTTTTTATTTTAGAAGACATTGATGTAATACAGAGTTATTTAAATTAAATTGCTATGAATAGACGTTAGCTGCCTTTTATGATTTAAAGAATCTTTAGTCCAAAAAGAAAAAAAAATGGGAACGAAAAATTTTCTGTCTGGTCCTGACGTGAATGTTGGAGCCAGCAGCTGGGTAATGCAGGTGTCCTCTTGGCATCCATGTTCTTGGCCACACACACGCTATAATCTTCTACCAACAGACAGAATACAAGAATGTCAGGGAAAGCAGTTGCATGGCATTCATTTGAGAATTGTGAGATAACCAAGAAGAGGTAGTAAAGCTTCCATGATCACAAAGTCTCTGATGTGCAGACCCTGCTCACTAAGAGTCCATCTGTTTAGCAGGTAGAGACAGGACTGACTCCGTCCCAAGGAAAGCACACAAGTGAAGTCTCAATCAGGACATTCACAAGCTTTCCAATACCGAATGTGGGGAGCTGCTAGTCTCTGCACTCTGACCTAGGACAAGCCCTGTGGAAACTTAAAGCGTCCTTGCTGCTTTTTTGTTAGAGGCTGCATTGCGTGTTCCAAGTCTGGGTGGTGCTGGAAGAGCTGGTAACAATAACAACATCCGCAGAAGACGGAAGCAAAATTGCTTAACACGAATCTGACCAAGCCACGTTTCCCACTTAAAATCCTTCATTTGGTCCTGTCACAAAACAAGGTTCCATAATTTTGCATAGAACTTTGCTCAGTTCTAGAATGATTGATGCTCCAAAGCACCATAGGTCCCACTGTATTGGGTTGACATGCTCACACCTCTCTTTTCTCCGTTAGCCATGGGCCAGTGACCAGGCCTTGTGACCTGTTCCTAGCTTAGGACCCAGCACGTATGTGCATCCATTAAACGTTCAATAAATGGCCGGATGATAGCTTAAGGGAGATGTGAAAGAAAACATCACGTATGGTATCTGCTTGTTGTCCCTCCCGGGGACACAGGACCTGGTTCCAGACGCTTTTTGTGGTTATGATCATCTTTCGACACGTTGCTTCCTTTCCCCTGGTCCTATCCAGCCCATCTTTTTGCCCTCTTTTAGTTTAGTGGTTCCTTGGTTGCTTGCTGTAAAGTAGCCGGCATCATACAGCACTCTGCAGTGGACTTTTACATTTGAGGCACTTGACGTGCTCACAGTAGTCCTGGGAAGAGGTGATGTCATTCCCAGTTCAGAGGCTCAGAAAATGAATCTCGTTTTGTGATTTGCTCAAGGTCCTGGTGGAATAGGAAGATGCTAAGCAGGAGAGCTTCATCTCTTGCATTAATCGTCTTCCCCATGCACATTGCCCTTTCAGAAGACCTTAGCGGACACATGGGTAGCAGCCCCTCTAGGCGCTCCGAGCACTCTTGTTTTCTGTCATGAGAATGAAGATGGTCTTTATAGTGCCACTAGCTGGCTGAGGTGATGAGATGGACCGACACTGTCGTGTCTATGCGACTACCTAGGGCACAAGTCTGAGTTAAAGAACCAGGGAAACAAGCTAGTAATGCTCTCTGTGTCTGGATCTGAATCATTTGATTTTGTCCCTTGTGTGTGTGAGCTTGCCGCTGCCTTTGCAGAAGATAGAGGGCAACATTGTCATTAGTTCTCTCCTTCCACCTTTATGTGGGTTTCAGGAATCCAGCTGAGGTTCCCAGGCTTGCACGACAGTCCCCTTTACCCTTTGAGCCGTCTTCCCAGCCCACAAGTTATTTTTCAAAACAGAAATAGCCTAAATCTTAACATCAAAATCCCCAGCAAAGGCTAAACTGCTTAGCATTATTGAAAGTTGAGGAAATATTTCCAGGGAAATGAGAATGGGGTGGAAAGAGGTCGAGGCAGGGAAGGAAAAGAAAATACAAGGCTGTAAATTACTGAGATGATCAAAAGGTCAACCAGCTAGCCATTAGGGTTATAGGATGGCTCCAAAGAAGTCACATGATGGGTGGCACCTAAGAGCTGTGCGCAGGCGGGAAGGAGGGTGGCAAGTGCACGTCCGTCACTGCGTCCTTCCCGTTACTTTCAGGGGACCGTAGGAGACATTAACTTGTGTGAGGGCCAGCCTGCACTTTGCAGCCCCTGCAGATGTCCCCTGCAGAGCTGGATGCCCCTTAGCGCACCAGTCTCCATCTTAGCTGGTGCTGCAAACTCGGACGGCTCAGTGATGGCAATGACGGTGGCAGCTGCTGTCATTCAGCCTCGACAGCTGTGGGAACAGCTGACTAGCTGAAAGCCATGCCAACACTCGAGAGGGATGGGATGCAAAGAGCTAGAGTGAGCACACCTGGCTCTTGTTCACTGCATCCCCCTTCCCCGGACTGGATTTTCTGCACTCGCTCTCATATGGAAACAAGAGACCTCTACTACCTCAAGAAAAGAGGTAAAAGGCTGGTTCTCCCGTAGAGTACGGTGATGGCTTTTCTCCTTTATCATTAGCAAACTGAGCCAGGTGATGGCGGTGCACTCCTTTAGTCTCGGCCC
>LOEQ01003294.1:99676-112787 GCA_001685075.1 Bramus lutescens | reverse complement strand
CCAACCTTAAACTTCTGTGGTGGCCGAGTGTAAACGAGGTAGGTGAAGAGTTGCCCGCACACAGATTAAGGCATCCAACGCTTTCCTGTTCTTCTTACGGTGTATACAAGGCAACAAACACATCATGCTGTAGATAACGGAATGAGCGCTGTGACTATTATTTTTATAGAACATCTCCTTCCCATTTCTTGTCATTTAAATATTACTATGGAGACAGCTTGACTGTCCCATGAAGCCGAGGGAAAAAGGTTAAAGCAATAAGCTGTTGTCATATCGCCTTATGAATTTTATGCCTACATGAATATAAATTTGATAAATCAGAGATGTGCCGGTCTTAAATGTGATTTTTAGCAACTCCTTTCCGAGACCTTTCCCCTATAATTTAAAACGAGATGGAAGTACAATGGAATAAACATTTTATGGAAACAAAAGGATGCATCTGGAAATCTTACAGCTACAGCAAGCCTATTGAGTGACTTGGTGTTTTGAATCAGGTGCAACAATTTAGCATTCATTATGACAGTGGTCTCATTTCGTATTCATGAGCTACACGCGAGTGCAGTGATCCTGCCGCTCAGGGAGGCAGGAGCATTTTCAGTTCGAAGGAGGCCAAAGCTAAATTCTCATAAAAAACACTCCCCCAAATTATTCCTGGTGGAGAACATGGAAGAACGAAAACTGTTTCGAGCTTTGGACGCATACTTAAGAGACCCCGGGAGGGCTTGATAAAACACAGACTGCGGGGGTTCCAGTCACACAGCTTCTGACTCACTGGGTATGACGTGAGGCGTGGGGCTGGACATTTCTTTTTTATTTTTATACTCTATTATATATTATATTGTATCCTATTCTAATTGTGTGTGTGTGTGTGGTGTATATGTGTATGCTATAGACTTACCTCTGTGTGTGTGTGTGCAGATGTGCATATCCATGTGTGGAAGCCAGAAGAGGATACTGGGAGTCCTGCTCTGACATTCTTTATCTAATTTCCTTGAGACTGTGTCTCCTACTGAATTTGAAGCTAGGCCAGTGGCCAGCCAGCCTCAGTGATCCTGATGTCTCCCCATAACATCTGGCATTACACGTGCTCCTTGGCCATTCTCGGCTTTTCACACGGGTGCTGGGAATTTGAACCCAGACCCTCATGCTTTTACAATGGGGACTCGTACTCACTGAGCTGTCTCCCAAGTCCTCCTTAGATGTTTGTGTTACTTTGCTCTGTTTGCCATAACAAAGTGCCATCGATCGGGACTGAAGCAACAGAAGTTAATTTTCTCACAGTTCTCATGGACTAGAGGTTCAGGATCAAGATGCCAGATCTTCCCCCTGTTAACAGCCTCCTAACTCTCTCCTCATAGGGTAGTGGCAGTGGTGCTGAGCCAGAGTGGGAATGGGAACAGTAGTGGAAGGCAGGGTGAGAGAAGATGCATACTCTCTGTTCCTCTTCTTGTAAAGACGCTGATCTACCTTCATGACCTCATAGAATTCTAATTACCTCGCAAAGGCCTCCTTTGAATATGTTATCACATATATCGTATAATAGGAGGCAAGTAGGCCTTGAAATACAAATTTTTGTGAACCATGACTAT
Organism: Bramus lutescens; assembly: GCA_001685075.1. Classification (NCBI taxonomy): domain Eukaryota; kingdom Metazoa; phylum Chordata; class Mammalia; order Rodentia; family Cricetidae; genus Bramus; species Bramus lutescens. Next base: position 111,198 of record LOEQ01003294.1, on the reverse strand, counting down.
CCTTCATTACATTCCTCCCTGAACTCTAAAGTTCATATTTGTCTTATGTGCAAAATATATCCATTCTACTCATATGTTCCATTTCCCATCCACACACTGTAGTGTCAGCTCTGAAGTTTAACATCTAAAGTCTTAACGAAGTGTCATGCAAATCCATTGAGACTTGAGGTCTGATATATCTCTAGGTAAAATTCTTTTCTAGGTATGAACCTGTGAAACCAGACAAGTTCTATGCTTCCCAAGTGCAGTGGTGGAATGAGCAGGGAACAGACATGACCTAGAAGGAAGAAAGGAGTAATGGGTCTAACCGAGCCCCAAACAAAGAGGAATTCCATTAGCTCTTAATGCTTCTAATGATCTTCCACCTGTATTCTGGTCTTCTTGAGTACTGATGGATTGGTTCTCACTTTGGCTCCACAGGGAACCACTCTTGTCTTCTGAGACGATCCTTCCTCCCAAACCAAGAAGGAATCGGCTTTGTTTGTCTCTTGGGCTATTTCTAAATGTGATTCCAGTGGTTTAGAAATCACCTGCGTCTTCAAGTACTCTTTATTCTTTCATTTTTCCTTTGGATGATAAAGCATGTTTACATCTAGATAACTCTATTTCTGTTGCCTAATGGTCAAGAATAGGGCACCTACCATTCCAAACTTTATTCTCACCATTTCGGTTGATAAGATCCCTTATGTGTTTCTGGCTTCTTTTGAAATGACTGTACCATGCACACATGGCCTCTTCACCAAACAGATGTGCCTTCATCTTTGTAATGCCTTCTTTTAAGATGACTGTGCCATGCACACATGGCCTCTTCATCAAACAGATGTGCCTTCATCTTTGTAATGCATTGAGCACATGTTTATTTATGCATATATATATATATATAAATTTTATGGATATCTAAGATCTTGTTCTTTTTTCCTTAAAAATCCTCATTATTTCTATACTCTCACATTTTATTGGAAGTAACCATTAGGAATCAAGTCACTCCTTTTGGCATTGTTGAGAAATCTTCTCAGCTAATTATCTAATTTTCTTACTTATAAATTCTACCTTCAGCAAAACACCTGAACACTTCACCATGTACTTTGCCACCTTCCAACAAAGATGGACTTTCCCGAAGTTTCCAGTAGCCTGGTTTTCTTTCTCCTGAGATCTTAAAAGAATGACCTTTAGTCCACCAACATCTCCCACAGCGGTCTATTCCTAGAAATGCAGGCTGTTTCTAGAATGTTCCTCAAAACTTTCCTTGCCTGCCTCTCAGTTACAAAGCTTCATCTATGTTATTAGGCATTTGTTAAAATAACATGCCTATTCTTGGTAGGGAAGACCTGCATTAGTCCATTTTAGCTCACATAACAGTATCATAGATAGGTACCTCAAATATCAAACATATCTTTCTTCCACTTTCGAGACTGCTGTCTTCCCCTATTGCTGGTGAGGGCTATTGGCCCCCAGCATTGCCCAGATCTCACTCCAGACTTACTGAGTCCATCTGTGCAGAGCCCAGGAAAACATGCTTAAATAAAACTTCCAGATGGTTCTGGTGCCCGCTCTAGTTGAAAAATCTTTGCATTACACCGCCGCTTCTCTAGATTTAGTGCGCATTTGAAAACTCCCTTAGAAATGTGATTAAAATTCTGCTTTGGATTCTAGGTTAGGAAATGAGATCTTGTAATTTTATTAAGAGATTTCTAACATACAAAATTTTATTTAAGGTGTGTAACTTGATGTTTTAAAGTGTGTGTATGTTGTGAAATGATTGTCTCATTCAAGATAATTAACATACCTGCTAGCTCCACGTTGTTAGTTGTTTTTGAAGTGTGTGTGTGTGTGTGTGTGTGTATGTGTGTGAGTGTGTGTTGAGTCGCAGGCCCCATTCCAACCAGCAAGCCTCTACTCCTCCAGCCTGCAGTTCCTGTAACTATGATTAGGGTATCAAGCATGATAATCCCATTGCTGAGCTTCCTGCTGTACTATGAGGGTATTTCCCATGCCCACATATGAATAAGCCATATGTTTCCACATTTGCCTCTTGCTACTGTCTGAGGAGGCTATAAGATGTGTGAGGCGAGGAGCAGGGCCCCTTTCAGAGGAAGGCTGCGGTGAGGGATGGTTCTGTGAGGTGGATCTTCTGATAATTTCTTTCTAGCCAGCTCTAAGCAGAAAAACAAGGGATAGAGAGAACAATTTTAGTTGCTTTGGGCAAGGGAAAGAATTGTTTTTGTAGTCCATTTTAGGGAAGGGCGAAAGGAGGATAGGGGGTCAGAGGGGGAGATTTGTTTTCTGTGGTCTAAAGCTCTAATATAATAACAAAAGACTTTTTCACCTTTATTATTCTGAAGCCACTCCTGGGACTAAGGGAGTAGGGTCAAATATTTTAACCTCTAGCCATTTAATAAAGAGCAAGGTCACACAAGTCATGAACCACGACCAGAGAGCCAAACGCCCAAGAGTATGTGGTATGATACCACAGTCTGGAGAAGTGCTGTTTTTGAGATCTCTTTGTCCCTGGTCATCATATTCAACATTTTAAATCAATAGCTCACTGTAGGTCAGGAAGGAGCCTTCGCCAGGAAATTGACGGCTGGTCAGCTCCTGGGCCTTGAATTCATCAGCCTGTAGAGCCAAGGGAAAGAAATGTCTGTTATTAAATAGTACCTATGGAATTTTGTTTCAGGACTTTGAGCCAATACACCTGTTGTTAAACCCAAGAAATCCCCTGGGAAGGAGATTCTCAAGGGTGCCATTTCCTGCCCAGGAGCATAATGGAGGGGAGTGAGCCTCTATGAGTCTAAATGCTTACTGCACTTTTATAGTCATAGAAAGAGCCTGCACAGTGATGGCTTTTATTCTCTGGTGCAGCTGCAGAGAAGAGTAACAATAAAGTATCGGTGTCTACAGCTGATTTAAAAAATAAAACCAAACAAAAAGCTAGTTGCAGATTCCTGGGAGATTCCCTTATGCCAGGTTTTTGCCTGTACCTGTAATGTCCCTGCCTGTTTCCAGTAGCCTCATCCAGTATTCTTCCCCTAAGTCAGCCCTCAACCTGATTGCTCATGTTCCCATCCCCACCCATCCTAAGTCCACTCATGAAATCTCTTCCCTTCCTGGGAAGATCTTAGAGTCCCCCCCAAAACTCTTTTTGTTATCTGTTCTCTCTGGATCTCTGGATTGTAACACAATTATCCTTTATTTTACAGCTAATATCTACTTATGAGTGAATACATGCTATGTTTATATTTTTCAGTAAGGGTTATCTCACTCAGGATGATTTTCCTAGTTCCATCCATTTGCCTTCAATTTTCTGGTGTCCTTGTTTTTAGCAGCTGAGTACTATTCCATAGTGTAAATGTACCACATTTTCTATTTCCATTCATCAGCTGAGGTATAGCTACAAGAATGACCCCAGCTAAGATTCCTAGCAATAGCAGATATGTAGCCTGAACTGGCCATCTCTTTTGACCAGATTGGTGCCTAGCCCAAATGCCATCAGAGAGGAGCCATCCAGCCACCGATGGAAACAGATGCATACCCACAGTCAAACATTGGACAGAGCTCAGGGAATCCTGCAAAATAGGAGGAAAAGGTCTGTAGGAGTTGCAGGGGTCAAGGACACCACAGGAAGGTTCACACAATCAACTAACTTGGACTCATAGGGGCTTGCAGAGACTGAACCGACAACCATGGAGCCTGCATTTGGCTGACCTAGATTTTCTGCATATAGATTGCCATTGTGTAACTTGGTCCTCTTGTGGGGTTCCTAACAGTGGGAACAGGGGCTGTTTCCAACTCTGCTACCTGCTTTGGGGACACTACTCCTCATACTTGGGCACCTTGCTCAACCTCAATACATGGGGAGGAACTTAGTCTTACTGCAATTTGATATGCCATGTTTGTTGATACTCATTGGAGACCTGCCCTTTTGTAATCAGAAACAGAGGAGGACTGAATTTGAGGGTGAGATCAGAGTGGGGTGTGGAGGGGATGGACTGGGAGGAGAGGAGGTTGGGAAAGTTGTAGGTGGAGACGCTCATTTGTTTCTCGGTCACCCAGACCCAAAATAATCACATAGAAACTGTATCAAGTACAACACTGCTCAGCCAATTAGCTCAGGCTTCTTATTAACTAACTCTAACATCATAAATTAACCCATTTCTATTATTTAGTACTTCACTAGAAGGCTCGTGGTTTACCAGTTAGGTTCCAGGGCAACTATCTCTTTCGGCATCTGCATGGTGTCTCTCTGACTCTGCCTTCTGTTTTTTCTCTCTCTCCTTGGAATTCCCACCTTGTTCTATTTTGCACTGTTATAGGCCCAAGGGGCTTCTTTATTAAACAATTGTAATAAAACATATTCGCAGCATACAGAGGGGAATCACACATCAGGAAAATATGGTCAGGATGTAAAACAAACAGATTTATTTTAAAACAAACAAACAAATAAAAAAAACAAGCAAAACTAGTTGCTAGGCCATTGAAAGCTATTTATTATTTATTTATTAAAGACAAATTTATCTATGACCTCTTTAAACATGGGCATGATTTAAATACTGATACATGAACTGTATAACACATGAATACTTTTAAAGCAATGTACTTCCAAATATATTCTTAAAGGGTGATAAATTTATTATAATTATGTATAATTATTACATCAAAGACATGACATCTGTTTTCTTAGTTGCTATGTTGTCTGAAAGCATTGCATTTTTAAAAATTTCAAGCAAATAATCCAAAGCGCACAGACGTGGCATCAACAGAGGTAACAGTGATGTTCATATCAACACCTCCAGGAAAGCTGCTCCCTAGACCAGCTGCTACTTTGCACACTGTTCAAAATAAACCAGAAGAATAAAACACCAGGCTAGATTTTGTTAGGATACAATATGTTGTTAAATAAGAGGCAGTCATCTTTCAACGGTTATAAAAGAGTGGGGGCCATCCACACTAGAAATATAATAAAGAAAAAAGGATATTAATTGAAAAAGAAAAGAGAAGTAAGGAGACTAGTGTTGACTTGGGCTTTGTGACCTGGTGCTACAGCCAGTCTCTCCACTTACACCTCTCTGAGGCAGTGTGCTCTTGGTCCTGGACTTAGAAATGAAGAAACAGATTGAGAGAGGCCATTTAGTCTTCCTAAAGCTGCACATCATATAAACTATTGAATAAGAATCTCTATCCACACTTATGGAGTCTGGAAGTCAAACTGTAAACCATAGATATTGTGATGGTATTCATTGTCAACTTGGCATCTAGGAAGCAGGCTTCTGGACAAACTTGTAAGGAATTGTTTAGATTAAATGGAGCCTCTGGAAATATCTGTGATGGATTATCTTGATTCAGTTAATTAAAGTGAGAAGACACAGTTTATTTATGGATGAGACCATTCCCTGAGCAGCGACTGCTGAGCATTTATACATAAAATGGAGAGGGTAAACTGAGTACAAGCATGAGTTCATTTGTTTATTGTTCTCTGATCAACCGTGACTGTGGTGTGACCAGTTACTTCAAGTTCCTGCTGCTTTGAACACCCTTCCATGATAGACTGTATCCTGAACTGTGAATCAAATAAACGCCTTCTCCCCTAAATGGCCTCTCTCAGGGCATTTAATTACAAGAGCAGGGAAGAAACCAGGAAGTGTCACGGGGACAAATCAGAAGATGCCTTTGAAGCCACAGGTGCGTAAGGAATTTTAAGCAGATCCAAACCACACAAATAATTCCAACAGACTTGATGTTCTTCTGACGTCTGCACAGGGAACAATTTAAATGGAGATAATAAGTAGAAAACCAACCCAAGCTTTGGTGAAACTAATCAAAAGGTAGAATTCTTTCTCTCCATGGTTGAGGTCTCTTACAAAGTTACTTTATATTAATAAAATTGCCTATTTTTAAGACTCAGCACAATGAAGAAAACAAAACCATCCTAGCACATACTTGTTTCAATAAGTAACTATCCAAAGTAAGAAATGTGTCTTAAAGATCAATGAATGGCCTGTAGAATGACCTGTGGGATGGCCTGTGGGATGGACTATGGGATGGTCTGTGGGATGGCCTATGAGATAGATGGTCTGTGGGATGGCCTATGAGATGGTCTGTGGGATGGCCTGTGGGATGGACTATGGGATGGTCTGTGGGATGGTCTGTGGGATGGTCTGTGGGATGGCCTGTGAGATAGATGGCCTGTGGGATAGCCTATGAGATGGCCTGTGGGATGGCCTATGAGATGACCTGTGGGATGGCCTATGAAATAGATGGCCTGTGGGATGGCCTATGAGATAGATGGCCTGTGGGATGGCCTATGAGATGGCTCAGCAGGTGAAGGCCCTTACTGCCAAGTCTGATGACCTGAGTTCAATCCCTGGAACCCACATGGTGGAAGGAGGGTACTGTTGTTGGTTTTTGACCTCCATACATGTGCCAGTCATGGAATTGCTCTTCACTCTTACATACACACACACACACACACACACACACACACACACAGACACACACTAAATAAATAAATAAAAGTGATTAAATTTTTAAAGAGACATATTTTTTATTTTTAAAGTCTTACATAATACATTTAAAATATTTTTGAAAGAAAATCTTAACATTTGTGATAAGTATTCATAAAAGAAATGGTTTTATAACATTAAAAGATTTTTTTCTTATCATTTTAAAGTAGATTGAATACCAGTTTAAGAGTCTGTGGATTTATAAGGAGAGAGAGAAGCTCCAAAGAGACAAATACATGTGCTCTTCTAAATGGGGACTTCCTTCAGCAGGTCACTTCCATTAGTCAGCAAGGGTCTCAGCCTGGCAAACTGATCCTCATTTTTAGTTTAACTTCACTCAGTGATTTTACACTGAAAATAAATGAACAAATGCTTTCCAATGCTACTTCACGTACTGAACTACAGTGACTTAGACATTGTATTGTTTCTACAGTGCCAACCATTCCCCACATTCACAGATGAGATGAACCCAATCTATGTTTCTTTGTGATGCACATAAAATTTCTGAACTCTAACTTGGGTCAAAGTATGGTATTGTTTTGGAAATTAATAGTAGTTTTAAAATCTGTTGAGTTATACCTTAGTGAGTAGGTGTTTTATTTTTATTTTATTTTATTTTATTTTATTTTATTTAAGACATGATTTTACTTTATAGTCCAGATTGTCTTTCCAGTAGTGACCGTTCTGTCTGTGTCTCCCTAGTGCTGGGATTATAGACCTGTGCTGCCGTGCCCACTTTTGGTAGATAAATTCTAAAAAGACATGGAGTTAATGGGACTTAGATTCCTTCCTGTTCGGAAGAGGGTGCTTTTACTTTTGTGATACTGGAGTTCAGGGACAGAGAAGTGTTAAAATGAGCTCCTGTCCTTCCCTCTGAGGTAGAGGGTCTAGCTGCTTGTGCCATTGGTGTCAAGACATGAAACTTCTAGGCTCAGCTTTTATTTGGACCCATTACCAAAAGTTGTAGGAAACTATTTTGGAAAGGGCACCCATTTGAGTTTACAAAGAAACTGGTTGAATCTCCAAACCAGTTTATATGTGGAATAAAATGTAGTAGCTATTTTGAGAGTATTCACCAGAGAAGACTGCTCTGGCATGGGCTTATGTCAATAGAAAGTCTTTATTAGCCAGACTGCACTAGATGCTCAGGATACCATGTAGCCCTGAGCCTTTCTCGGGGTCAGCTTTTAAGCACAAAAATATGGGCTGGCATACTTCAGTCAGCAAGAATAGTTAACCAGAAGCAGAACTACAGAAGCCAAAAAGCAAAGTTAGTACATTTAGAGACTTTTTGATGGATTAGGTCTTTGTTTTAGTTTTGGCGGGTGGTGCTGTCTACATGCTGAGTTTTATAGCCTGAATGGTACTTCTACCATAGAGTCAGTTTTGCTAAGGTCTCGGTGTTTACTGAGGTCTGGGGCCCTGTTACAGTACTGCTCTTGCTGTGAGAGTCACTGGAGTTTTGACAGGCATATGGCTACTGCTGCTGATTCAGTTAGCAAAGGCTGTTTAGCACACTGACAGCTCGGGACAGACAGAAGGCCTTTCCAAGGGCCTTGGAGCAATGTCAGAAATAGCCACAACCCCACAGCCTCCCTAATTAGGATGCCCTTGAACATTTACTGTCGAATTTTGAATCTCTATTATGAACAGAGTGCTCCAAGGGTGTCTGCAATAGCAGAAAAGGTCAACTGGGGTCAAGAGAAAGGTCTTTTGAATTTGGAAGTGCTGGAATAGGCTCCCGAGGAAACAGGTGCTGAGATACTTGACTGCTCTCCTTAAAGTCACACCAGAGAGAGAGCTATGGCTTCCACACAGCCTTCCGAATTCCAGTTCAGCGCGATTTCCACTCCAGCTCCTGTCTGCCCAGATGTCTGCTTGCTTTGCAGAGTAAACAGATGGTGCCTCCCCATTTTTTATTTGTCTTAATGGCCACACTTCCTTGGATTTCAGCCATGTTAACAATCTGCAGCAATCCCCTTGCCCCTCTTTATTCTTCCCACGGATTGGGAAGCATTTTGAGTCTCAAATGTGTTTCCAAGGGTTTGACTTCACATTTTATGATGTGTTTCAGTGCCTTTTTGGGCAGGTACAGAGCATTAAGCATGGTTGATCTTGCCCCCCATCCCCGCTCCCTCCGCACACCAGGCATGAAGATGAAGTATGTGCATGAAGTGGGCTCAGTTGCGGCTAACCTCGTAGCTGGCAGTGTGCTAAGAGAAAAAGTAGGTCGTGGGATGAAAACATTTCTGGAGAAGGAAACAAATCCCTTGTGAACTGACAGGTTCAAGTTTTGGAGGCCAGTCTTCTTCTCTTTCTTCTCCTCCTATCCCTCAGCTCCTTGGCTAGAACCACAGAGCTGGCAGGCACTACAGGCCATAATTAAAAGGGGTCTCCTGCAGCTAGTCTGTGCTGGGAAAAGAGGCTGCTACTGAGTGGACTTGGGCCCCTGCTTGAAGAATTCTATTACCTTTGGAGCCCTTAGATTAAAAGAAAGAAAGAAAAAAGTCTTCCTGAAAGCATAACACACATACCTTATATAAATGACCTTTAACAATAATTTTTAGTGCTTTTTGGTGGCAAAGAAGACTTTCCTGTCATACCAGCACTAGAGGTGGAGGCAGGAAGACCAGGAGTTCAAGGTCATCTAAGGATTTCTGGTGAATTGGAGGCCAGCCTCAATCCTATCTCAAACTAAACAGCCCGAAACCAAAAATAAACACACAAACAAAGAAAAAGCCAAAAAGGAAGGAAAATAAACTCATGTAAAGCATCAACTCCTTCAGTTTTGATAATGAACTAGATAATCACCTGACAGCCACTACATCTTTGGAACAACTTGGACTAAGTCCCATAGAAGACTAAGCAAAACAAGTGTATTTTGACTTAAGTGAACACAACTACTTTCTGGGTTTTTCTGAAACAAGGTCTCATACTGTAGCCAAGGCTAGCCTCAAAATCATGGCAGTCCTTCTGTGTTTCCCTCTCAAGTGTTGAAGTTACACAAGTGAGCTACCAGATTCAGCTTGAAAGAAAATCTTTTAATCTACTCGAATTTTTCGAGGAGCAAGAAATCAAACACCGACAGAGTACAATAAGAAATTGCTTTTGAAGATCTCCACACATTACCCACAAAAATTCATCTTAAGTCCCAGCCCTGTGGGGGAAGAAAGTATCTCATGGGGATGGTTGTGCAGTGCCCTTTAGGTGGATGAATGTGTCTAAGAGGTCAGAGTCCAGTGGAGAAATTTACACAGCAGGCTAATATTAATAAATGGCCGAAAGGAAGGGCAGAGGTCTTAGGCTTTGAAGACACAAACATTTTTATATATTCCTTTATTTATGAACACCCAGAAAAAGCACAGAATATTGCACCTCATTTCCCTCGTACTAGTTCTGTACCAGTACCAGATATTTGATTTCGGTTGTAAAAAAAGGTTTCAAAAACAGTCACAGCCAAGTGATGACCCAGAGAAAACATGTGTGAAATGAAAACTCCAACTGAAACCAAAACCTTGACCATGAGGGCTTTGAATCGAATGAGTTCAATATTTGTAGAGGTTTATAGTGAAACTAATTACACTTATAGATGTCTCTCAAACAAAATAATTAAAATGTCCACCATAGAATGAGTTTTAAAACTGATATAGGTTGAGCATAGAAGAAGCAGAGCCCGCTTTTGACCTTCGGTACCTTGGTATAATGAGATACACACTTTCAGTCTGTGTTGCCTCTCCTGGGTTCTCAAGAGAGTGAATCAACAGGCTAAGTATATAGATATACATATAAGACTGTGTAATACTTTAGTTTTGAGTAAAAAGAAAATAGTTAACAACATTTATAGTTCAACCTTATTAATATAATTAGAAATCACTTTCATATATTTTTCCAGTCCATGGCAGATTCAAGTGTAAATATATTTGAATTAATGGCTTTGGAACATGGGGAAGAAAAATAAATGTCAGTTGTGGTGGGAAGACATAGAAACACAAGGGAAGGCTAGTACATGGTGACAGAGAGCTTGAATCTGGAGGGTGTTGTACTCAGTGTGCTCCATCTAATGTTCAAAAGAGAAAGGAAACCAAAGAAGCCAGCAGCAGAAGGCGAGTGAAGTCAATAGTCTTTGCGCTGCCGTGGCTGGAGCAGCCTAGGGAGAGTCTGAATGTAAGCAGCCCAGGCTTTTCAGGTTGAGAGATGCTTGAACTCCCGAGCCTGACCCAGCAGACAGTTTGTTGTCAGCTCCAACTTGATTTTCAAGCTTACCTGGGGAATTCTGTATGAAATGAGAATCATTTGCTACAAAACATTAGAAGCGCCATATTAGTGCTTGCCTACCTACAGTGACGTGTGGGCTCAGTAGCAATACGGCAGAGCTCAGCCGAGAGAAGGGCAGGCATCTCCAGGACTCGCGCAAATTTACTTCCCACGCTCCTCCGCTTAGTGCCACCATTGTATGGATGACTCGTCAGACAGCATCCGGGACATGCAGAGGTGACATGGGATCAGCTTTGGCCCTCTGCTTTACACAGGACATGGCACACAGTCATAAATGAGTTCCTAAAGGGACATGAGGCTACTCCAGTAATTTATTCTGACAAAAGCTAGATTACACATTTCCAGGTCATTCGGCGCCAGTGTGGTTCACTAGACACACGAGTGCCCACAGGCACCTGGTTCATATCTTTGGAGAGCAGGCTGGTGTACAAGAGGTACTGCTAAGGCAGCTCCATTGGGCTGGGTGTCAGGATGCCATAATATGGGGACAGGCGCCATTCTTGTGCTACTTGATATTGCCAACCTAGAGTTTCTTTTTATTATTTTTATTTTTTATTGAGCTCTACATTTTTCTCTTTTCCCCTCCCCACCTCTCCCCTCCCCTTCAACCCTCTCCTAAGGTCCCCATGCTCCCAATTTACTCAGGAGATCTTGTCTTTTTCTACTTCCCATGTAGATTAGATCTATATATGCCTCTCTTAGGGTTCTCATTGTTGTCTAAGTTCTCTGGGATTGTGATTTGTGGGC
>LOEQ01003294.1:56760-68421 GCA_001685075.1 Bramus lutescens | reverse complement strand
TTAAATTATATTGAATATGTTCCTATTTTCATCTACAATATTTGTATACCTAGGAAAAGTTATTTTGTCACAATGTTTGCATGCATACTTCTACCTCTGCTTAAGACATTTTGTATATTGATACAATTTTAGGATATATTTATCATATTGCAATATACATTTCTACCTCTGATCAAAATAATTATACACTGTTTACATTTTGAGGTCATTGTCCTCACTTCTTGCATAGTTGTTAAAAGATTGTTTAATATTCTAATATGAAGTCTTAGGTTTAAATTATATAGGTATTAAGAATTATAGGTCAATAGTCATCCATGTTTGTCGTACTTATAGTAGACTAATCAGGTTCTTTCGATAGATAGAGATTGTATTCTGCATAAATAGGTAATCTTCAACCACTTCAAAGGACTGTAGAATATGGCATTTAAATAACTTATGGTTCTATTGACATAAGACATGACTGCTCCTGGCATCACCAATCTATTCCAGAGAGTATGTTGAGCACTGAAGACACTCTGCTTGGAGCTTATTTTCTTTTTGGCAAAACTGGCCTTTGGGCAAGGAACTGCCCATGCATTGACCACTGACAAATTGCATGATGTTTGGACAGGGCAGGCAGGATACAGGAAAAAAGACTGTTAAATCTTGCCAAGACAGGGTAAGACATTTTAATAAAATTTCCTGCCTCTGAAAATGGTCTGTCAGTTATTCTAGGCCTTAGCCAAAGNTAAACTCCTTAGGATAGGATAATTATTGAAACATTTATCACTTGTTTCTTGCTTTATTTGTTTATGCTGGTTGTAATTCTAATTTTTACACCTGATATTTGTTCTTATTGTTTATAATTTTTATTAGGCTTAGAACTCTCTTATTTAAACAAAAGGGGGAAGTGCTGTAGAAACTCCTACAGCCAGTAGCCTTTAAGTTACCTGCCCACTTGGGTATGGCCTCTTATACTATAAATACCTATGTAAAGCATGCGGTTTCTCTCTCTTCCAGCTGTGGGATTTGGTTGCTGTTCTCCATTCGAGCAGAGGACTGTGATCTGTGAGTCTACCCCCAAATAAACAACCCTTTATTATACTTAATTCTTGATCTACTGGGGGATTTCTTTTTAGCGTCTGTCTTCAGAAACTTGTCTCGAAAAACAAAAACAAAGCAGAATAACAGCAACAACAAATAAAATGAAAAACATGCTGGTGTATGATGAGCAGGACTTTTAAATCTAGCCTTTTTACGAGAAACTCATTATTGCTTTATGGAACAGGTTCCAATTACTCTGTACTCATACCATTTGAATAGTAATCAGCCACCTCCCAAGTATGTGAGAAGAGTAAGTAGCTGACACATGGAACTTGTATTGCCCTTATTATTAAGTTCTAGCTTACCAATTTTCAGGTTTTGTAAAAGACCATTTTTTAAAATTGTTTTTTTCTCAAAAAGTTAGTGGCAAGAGGGTAGTTGCTCATATTCATGAAATTTTGATATATTTTCTTTGTGTCAATCAGCTTTCTGTCACTGTAACAAATACACAAGACAATCAGCTTATAAAGAAGAAGGCTTATTTCTGTTCATAGTTTGGGAGGTTTCAGAGCACAGTTGGCTGGCTTATGTTGAGGAGTCCCAAGGGGGGAAGTTAATTATGCTCAGAGTACTCAGCATGAAGAGACCCAAGTCACAGTGTTCCCTAAAAAGAAACAGCCTTATTTGTTCTCACTAGACCCCCCCTTATGAATCCAAACACAAGCACAACAATGACACACAACCTCAGAGCAAATCGGCTTTGGGGGATGCTTATCCCAACCATAGCACCTGCATTTTCAATTCTTTCTTAACAATTCAGTTTTCAGTGCCTGCCACATATTTTGCTCTAGGATGCCAAGGACTGATCAACAGTATGACTGTGAAAAGGACCCAGAAAGGGAAAGAAAACTCTGCCAAGAAAAGTCTCTGTCTTGATACTTGCTACAATGTAAACAAGAGGTGCAACATTTTTCCCCCCCTCAATGGAGGTGTCAGTTAACTGGTTGCTATCTACTTCAAGAGTTCTGGTCACTGTTGATAAAGCATGTCAAATTAATTTCATGTCAAATTAATGTATACCTCTTCACATTAAAATCTTGTTCTAATGGAGGCTGAGCAGCACATTGGCAATGAGTCACTGGCATGTCCCATGAAGATCGGGCTGTTATCGACTTGTTTTTAGGTTGATCATACCAATGGTGTCACAAATAGAGGACTCAATGTCAGTACTATGCCACAAGTGAGAAGAGCAGGGACACACTGACTTCATAATGAATGTTAGATGGGCGCTTCCTAATGAAACTTGTGGTAGTACTGATATGATCACAGGCTATATATACCCCTTGTGTGAACAAGATAAGAAACTATTGAAAAGCTTGTAATTTATGTACTTAGGAAAGTGCGTCCCCCCATCCCCAAGCTCAGTCCCTAAGTGGTCTAATGTTCCATGTGTTTAAGAAGATTCTGATAGGTAGATACTGCTTCTTAGGCTGACAGATTTTACTCTGGCATATAATTATGTCTGCCTGAAGGGAGCTTTTAGGAAATCTATAAGATCCAAGGTACCGGAACTTTGAGTTATACAAAGTAGATAGATGTGCTTTGTCATGCTGGCTGTTCCATAGCTTATTACCTCTGCACCCAGTTTCTGATGAAAAGAAGGGGTGGAGGTGCAAACCCAGCATCTGCTTCTGTAAGCCTCCATCTTCCTTTGTGTCTGCTCTTTAAGGTATCTGTTACTGAACGGGCAGTATCACTTGCTTGAGCCTGTTAGTTTTGGTGTTTCTGCAAAAGTGCCGGAGTGGCGTGAGTCAGAGGCTCCTGAAGTGAGCCACAGCCTCTTGTGGTGCTGGACTTAGAAAGAGGTTGAGAGGAGGTGATGGTTAGGATCCAAAGTATGGTTGTCAGAGCAGAGGGTAGTGAAGGAGAGTGGATTCTGGCTCAGTTTTATACTTACACTCTCTATGATTGGCTAATAACTTAGGGTCTGTGCAAGAGAGAGACCAAATGTGTGTGTGTGTGTGATGTGTCTATCTGCCTGTGTGTGAGAGAGACAGACAGAGAGAAGGAGAGATAGAGAGAGACACAGAGAAAGGGGAGAGAAAGAGAGAGAGACAGAGAGACAGAGAGAAAAAGAGAGGGTGTGTGTTCCAGGCTAGAGCAAGTTTGAAGGAAATAAACAATTGTGGTAATGGTTTATAATTTACAAATTGCTAAAAAACAACGTAACCATTAGAGTTTGACATGCTATTTAGTATATGTAGCTTAGCATATGCTTAAGAGCAATTTTTGCCCAGTTTATCATTGTGAATTTCCTGGTTTCTAATTACCGTACCACAGACCGCAGCACAGGAGAAATCTGCTTTCAATTGTCATCTGAAGGCTTCCTGTCTCCCTCACTCGGCTCTAATTCACTACAGTTCTGAGAATGTCAAAATCGTGTAGAGGAGGGAGTAGAAAAACTCACGCTTGTTGACTCTTTTGGGCGCCTGTCATTCTGCTTGGCTGATGAAATTGCTTACAGCAGAGTGTGGTTCCTGTCATCAGTATGCATCCAGCAGTCATCAGTAACACAAGATGTTATTAGATTGGGTTCCTTGGGTCTGATCTTCCAGGCCCTCTCTTTTAATCTTGGTATTTTTTTTTCCCTCAGAGATATTACAGAAAAAACCAGCTGGTGCCATCAAAATATGTAAACTATATGCAAAAGTGGTTTCTAGACTTTGTATAAGAGAAAGTAGGTGGGTGTAACCTAGAAAAGGATAATCAATAAAATGAATCCTCTAGCTGATCAAGCTTATGGTCTAAATGCAGCTTCCAGGACAGAGCCCAGATGTCTTACTGAGTCACAGGGATGCGGAGAGAGGATGGGATACTGGGAGAGGATGGGATGTGGGGAAAGGATGGGATGTGGGGAGAGGATGGGATGTGGGGAGAGGATGGGATGTGGAGAGAGGATGGGATACGGGGAGAGGATGGGATGTGGAGAGAGGATGGGATACGGGGAGAGGATGGGATGTGGAGAGAGGATGGGATACGGGGAGAGGATGGGATGCAGGGAGAGGATGGGATACGGGGAGAGGATGGGATGCAGGGAGAGGATGGAATACGGGGAGAGGATGGGATGTGGAGAGAGGATAGGATGTGGAGAGAGGATGGGATACGGGGAGAAGATGGGATGCAGGGAGAGGATGGGATACGGGGAGAGGATGGGATGTGGAGAGAGGATGGGATACGGGGAGAGGATGGGATGTGGAGAGAGGCCTAGAATTCATGAGACAGGACACAAGAGGAGAAGCAGGAACACATGACTCTGGAGATGTGCACAGCCTTCTCTAGTTGCTGCTGAGGACTTGGCATAGCCATGAGAAGGTACTAGAGTCCATGGAAAGACCTTCAGAAAGCTTGATCCAAGTTGTTTCTGGAGCTCACACTGTCCTGTGTCTCTAGTCCCATCAGGGAAAGGGAAACTTGTAAGATCTGAGCACTGACTAGAGCTCCAAGAAGTGTCACTTTCATAGGACATTCCAGCTTCAGATCAACAGCTTCTTTCTTTCCCTAAATATTTAAAATTATTTCTTTAAAGTTTGTGTGTGTGTGTGTGTGTGTGTGTGTGTGTGTGTGTGCATGTATCACAGTGTGTATGTTGAAGTCAGAGGATAACTTGTGAGGGTCAGTTCTTTTCTTCCCTTATGTTGATTCCAGTGATCAAACTCAGGTCATCAGGGTGGGTGGCAGGTGCCTTTACATGGTAAGTCATTTTTGCTAGTCTGAGACTAATAGCTCCTTTTGGTCCATCCTGAGGAAAATAAAAGACAAGTTAAAGAAAAAAGACAATGTCTAGTTACATGCTAGAACAAACTTCTGTACTGCTACAAAACTTACCACATGCCAATATAAAATCCACAGCGTTCAGCATCTCATCCAAATGACTGGGATTATAGTTTCCTGGAGAGGTTGCAGGTAAATCATTGGCAGTGCATCTTCCCACAATCTGGAAGCTATCAGGTTATGCTTCCTCTAAGACATCTTCCTTGTCGCTGCTCAGCTGCTGCTGGTGCCTGTTGACCCTTGGAGTTGTTTGGTTTGTAGTCTCATCTCTCTGTTCTTTGTACCTGCTATCATATGGTGCTCTTCTTGTGTGTTTCTCTCCACTCTTCGTAGAGGGATAATCACGTTGGAATAAAGACCCACCTTGCTTCAACATGGCTTCCTCTTAACCCAAGCTTCTATGTTTTCAAGATTAAGGTTACATTCTGGAGTACTAGGTGTTTTGTCTTCAACATAACTTTTTTTGTGAAGTAAAAAATAAAATGTAGGCATGTGGGCGAGTGGGAAAACAATCCTCTATTCGGAGAGAAAAGTCAGCTAATAGAAACAGATGCACACACCGTGGAGATAATGAGAGCGGCAGACACAGATGTTACCGCAGCTGTGATGTAAATGCTCCCCCCACTCTACTTTGAATAGCTTTTGTTGCCATGTGTGCTTGGGATTCATTATCTTAACACTGTTCCATTCTGTCTCTACAAAGGACAGAGGTGGCTACTGTAACCCATAGTGTGAATCTTCTGTGGATATGAGTCACAGAAATTTACAGAACAGCTACTTAATCTCTAAAATGGGAATAATGATTCTTAACACCAAAAATAAATTTTGTTACATGAATGAGAACTTTATAGTTTACTTTATATTGAAATAAGTTGATAAACAGGAGCAAGTTATAGCGTTAATAAAAATTGAGATAATAGAACCATTTACAGATCAAACTGATATATATCTGTGATAGACAAGGTGGAGCACAATCAATACAATAGTAATAGTTTTGATTTATTGCTCTAGACATTAGTCATTGAGACAAATTAGGGTGGAGAAAATGTCTGTGTAAGCAATCTTAGTTACAGAATATTTCTAAAGGATCCACCTTTTATTATGTTTAGTCACAAGCAGCAATTAGACATAGGTTATGAAGTTTTGCCCAATATGCTTGTGGTTATCCCTCAGTTGTATTATTTTATAATACATGGGTAACAGGATTGAAGAACTTTCTTTAGTCCTGTGAACTGGTCTGGAAAATGATCAGACCCTAGGAGGGGGTTTTGGGAAACTGGTATGCAGACAGAAGTTGTGGATAACCAAAGAGCTACTTTTGTGACTTGTGCTTAAGGTCAGGAAAGTCAGTGGAGCTCAACTTTTAGCCTGCAGCTCCTGAGCTAATTCTGGTTAGTGTTAGAATTGAATTTAGTTGAAGGACACCAGGCAGACACTGACTATTGTATGAGTTTGACAGCATCCATACATTTTGGTGGCTGCAAGCATTCTGTGTTGAGGGTTGGAATCATAAATATATATAAAAATAGCTTGTATTTTTTCCAGGGGCACAGAAAGATGACATCCCAAAGTGTGACATTTGACTAACTGAGTTGGAAAAGCAGTCTCAGAATCGGAGTCTTTTTGGCCATCGGAGTCTTTTTGGCCATTCCTCAAATGTCACTCCTCTAGGAACCTCCCTTCTGAAGCATAAAGAGGGGCTATCTCCAGAATTTTCTTCTTTTCACACTCTAGATCCACCAAGCAGGAACTCTGTAATTGGCCACAATTCTCCTACCGAAATTCAAGCATCACACTTCAACTCCAGGTCTCAGGTTATTTTTAGTTCCGCAGCTCATTTAATTCACCCAAAGGAATTTACTACCCCTCTATAATTGCCTCATCCTTTCTTTTTCTCTCTGTTGTGTGGGATTTTCTAGGGATCACAAAACACTCCATATAAAGTGCTGGAAACGATGAGCCAAGTCCAACCTACTGAACCAGTAGTTACAGGAGTGAGGCTGAGTGTCACTGAGAAGAGCATGGGTGTCTCAAAGTCAGTAAAAGCCCATCCCACCATGGACAACAACTTAAGAAAAATTCATCCCTGGAACTCTTTGCATTGATGTGAAGAAAGCTGGGTGCAACTGAGAGCCTCCTTTCTCCAGCAATTGTTACTGCTTGCATAACCTTAGGAAGGGGCCCTGGAAACTTCCTAAATCTCAGGACCTTCCTGAGACTTTTAAGTTCTGTTTTGTTTACTTCCTGAGTCTTGAGGTACTGTTGGGATGTTTCTATTCAGAGAAGATAGCTGTGCAAAAACCTATTCTAGGAGAGCGTTCAATATTCAACTCTCTGACCCTTCTTCAGACTTCATATCTGAGATATCTCCTGTGCTTATGCACACAAGTGTAAATCTTTATGACTTTCTCCTTTGAATGCATCAACTGACCATTTCGTTGAACTCAGTTTCTGAACCTTCAGAAGGAAGCCTGAACTTCCTTACAATGCTTTTAAATGCTTTCTTTTTTATGAGCTATTTTCTTTAATGGTTATAACTCTTCTTAGGATGCTTTCACTAGCAACAACCATGTGACTGTTCTTTTATAGATGGAGACACCACTTAGCTATGAGGCATGAACTGAAAGCTACAGTCATGGATGATGGAGCACCTGCCCCTTAAGGTGCAGTTCTCTAAACGCCTGGCATCTGGTAGCATCATTTCTTTCTTATTGTGCCCAGACCCATGGAACTACTTGCAGCAGTTGCCTGTTTGTGTTAATTTAATTTTAGTGTTCCAGTCCTTGAGTTACTTTATTTTTAAATACCCAGCAGAATTGCTATTCTTTGCTATCTTTTAAACATCTTTGAGTATATATGTGATGTATGTATGTGTGTGCACGTGCATGGGTGTGCATGTGTTACGTGTGTTCAGTGTGCTCACATGTGTTTCTCAGAGTGAGTGAATGGGTGAGTGCTCATGTATGCCAGGGAACTCTAAGTTTCCTTTTTAGCCTTCCATGTTGTTGGAGATAGGTTGCTTGTTGTTTGTAGCTGTGCTTGCCAGACTGGCTGGCCTATCAGCTTCCATAGTTTCTCCTCTCCACCATCTGCCATCTCTCTGCAGGAGCACTGTGATTCCAGAAGTGTGCTACTGTACTTGACTTTATGTGGGTTCTGTGGATCCAAAGTCAGGTCTTCACTCTGGCACAGCAGGCTCTTGGTTCGTTCTGCTGTTTCCCAAGCCCTAGCTGTTTGGAGGAGACCCCAAACTGATGCTGTATACCAGAAGAAACAAACATAAACAGCAAGAGAAGTATCAAAGAGAACAGAAGGTCAGTGAACAGGAGAAGAGCTGAGACTTGGGATTTTATATTTCTAGGGCAAGCTGATTAATATAGCTAATGGCTTCTTTGGGGGCAAAGTACATTGTCATAATAAAACTCCACCTAATAATTTCCTGACCTCTAGCTAGGTGTCCCTGCAGGAGCCTCACATTCTAGTTCTGACACAGATTGTCAATTTTATTTTATATTTTGTAATAATAATTTATATTTTAGAATATAAAGATTGTTCTGAGTGAATGCTACAATGTTTGTTCACCTGTAAGCTTCTCTTAAACTAGTCTTATGGTGTGTGTTCCCTCTTAGACAGTTAGCAGAAAAGTCCCATGTAGTCCTTGTCAGGTTCAGGTAAGATGAATAAGCCAGAGGAAGCAACACATGTCAGACATGGGAAGAGATTCTGCAGCCTAGCAACAGCATGCCACAAAGTTGTGTGATCCGTGTCAGTATGGTTGCTCTGGAAAAGTCATTAGTTCTGAAATGTGACAGAAAAAATGTAGATAAGTGTGGAATGAGCTGAGTTTCTGGGATGACACGAAAATAAAGACTTATAGATTTCTGAATATGGCATAATTAAAATGACCATGCGTTTGCCTTCATTTTCATAAGATAAAATGCCTTTTCTATGTAAGCTTTTATAAAGTGGAATAAAGTCTATTTGTTGTGTGTCATGTTTGTCTCATTTTTGAGTTTATTATCTAATGGGTTGCTAGATCCCTCTTGCATTGTTGTTATTCACACGGGAAGAGAATCTGGATTTTGTCCCTGTGGAACTGATGGGCACTGTGTGCATCCTAGTTTGCCTATGGGCTTGTGGTGAATCTGTCTCTTGCACAGGTGTGCCTTACACACTCAACAGATCAAGACCGTGGTGTAATCAGCTGGAGACACTGGCCGCAGGGTGAAATTTCATTTGTGATTCACTTGAGAGAAGTTCAGGTGCCTGGCTTTCAGGTTGCCAGTATGTTAATATGAGAAAGAGAATATGCTGGAGAGTACCAACCGTGACAAGAATATGTCCTAGGTTTTAGTCTATTGGAAGATAAATCACTTCAATGTGGTTTAAACTTGCGGGTGTTTTCCTTTCCTGAGTCAGATTACTTCCTGGTTTCCGTGCCATCCAGGGCGTTGGAAACCCTTCTCCCGAAGCCACGTACAAGGGAGCCTTCGACGTGGCCGTAGTGCCTTTGTGGCTTTCACGGCTGACTCACACAGCTCATCCTCAAACCACAGTGATAATCCGCTTCTCTAAATGCTTCTCTGTGCAGCTGTGGGTTGGCGCTGAGGGAACAGCACGAACGAGGGAAGGGTGTATGTGCCACCTTTCTGCACGTTTTTAAGGAGTTGCTGCTGGGCCCATTATGCGTCCTGGCCTGGTATATTCGGCAGGAACAAGCTCATGATGATCACTTAGGAATGCATGGTATCCCACGGTTAAGGATTGATTCCTTCTCCCCAGAACACCAAGATCAATGCAGCAGCTGCCTCCCCCTTCAGAAAAAAAACTTCCGTTTTTTCTTTGTGGTTTTCCCGTCATGCATCTCGACCCCATTCATCTTTCTGTCCCTTCATCTTTCTGCCAGATCTCCTCCATCTTCATCTCCAGGGTGAGCTCTCCAGCGCTGTACTGACTAGTTCACTCTGTGTAGCAAAGGAGCATAGGACAGGACTGGTCCTCCTGCGCTCATGACTTCCGAGTGGCTCAGCCACACTCACACTATTGCTCAGGCGAGGTGTAGGGACCACTCTCCCAAGTGCTGCAGCTGGGGAAGGGCAGGAACAGCTCTCCCACCTGCCACAGGTGGCAAAGGTGGGGAGTGCATTTCTCCCTCTCCTAATTCCACGGTGTGGCAAGTGCGGGTGGGGTGAGGCCAGATGTCCCATGTTCACCTTCTTAGGCCAGCTCACCTGTGTCACCATCAACACGGTCAGCTCTCCTGTGCTGCCCAGGCAAGGTGCAGGGTCCACTTTCCCAAGTTCTGCAGCTGGTAAGGGGGAGGATCAACTTTCTCATCTGCTCCAGGCATTGAAGGGCAAAGAAAGGAAGACATCTTTCCCTGGCCTTATCACCACGTGACAGATGAAAGGGGTGTGGCCAGCGATCCCACAGCTCACTCATGGCCCGCCCACAGGAACAGTTCTACTGAAGCTGCCCAGGCAAGGTGCAGGGCCTGCACTCTCGAATGCTGCAGTTGGCGAGGGGCAGGGCCAATTCTTCCATTCTCATAACACAGAGGCCAGCTGTCCCGTCTGCTGAAGGTGGCAAGGAGCCATGGGCGAGAGAGGGCATTTTCCCCTTGCTCACGGAAGTAGCTGCTTTTCAAACTGAATGTGACATGACCCCGCTTTAGTCCCCCATACCCCTATTGTCATCCTTTTTTGAGCTTTCTACAACACATGGCATCTTTTCTCACTACCAGTATTTATAATACCTAGAGTCTTCCTGTTCATAGGTTCCAAAGGTCAAGCTGCTTTCTGGCCATGGTTGAGATCTGAAGAACTCTCCTTTGCTGGAATTCAAGTTCATCAGCCTTCGTATTGCTTGGGATGGGAGCAGCGCAGCATTTCCAGGTGTGAACCATGATGTGTACAGAAGGCCATGATGTGACCACAGGCCTGGAAATGGCCGCACAGGTTCCAGTGTTTTAGCTTGGTTCCAATGAAGCCCAAGGGGTGGAGCTTAGTAGAAGATCTTATGTCATTTGACGCTCTGGTTTGCTTTTCCATTCTTTGGTAAAACACTGACTCAAAACAACTTGGAGAGGAAAGGGTTTATTTGATCTCACAGGCCTATTACTCAGGGACGTCAGGGTAGAAGTTCAAGGCAGAGACTTAGAAGCAGGAACTAAAAGCAGGATTTTTGGAGGAATTCTGGCTATTAGCTTTCTCTCTGTGTCTTAGCTTACTTTCTAATACAACCTAGGACTATTGCCCAGGGGTAGCCCTGACCACAGTGGGTGGGCCCTCTCACGCCAATCATCAGCGAAGGAAATGCCCGAAGATTGTCTTCAGGCCAATCTGATGAAGACATTTTCTCAGCTGAGGTTCCCTCTTCCTATATGACTTTAGTTATGTCAAGTGGGCAAAACACAAAAGCAACAAAAGCTGACAGACCTGCTTGGGATTATGGGATGCTTGTCTCTGCCTTTCTCTTATTTCTTGTATGCTATGATGATCTGTCTGACCACAGGTCCAAAAGGAATGGAGCTAACAACCATGGACTGAAACGTCTAAAATTATGAGCCAAAACAAATATTTTCTCTCTATAAATTATCCTAGCACTTGGAAGGCAGAGGCAGGCAGATCTCTGTGAGTTTGAGGCCAGCATGGTCTACAATAGCTAGTTCCAGGACAGGCTCCAAAGCTACAGAGAAACCCTGTCTTGAAAAACCAAAAATAAAAAAATAAAAATCTAGGGGCTGGAGAGATAGCTTAGAGGTTAAGAGCATTGCCTGCTCTTCCAAGGTCCTGAGTTCAATTCCCA
>LOEQ01003294.1:21291-46379 GCA_001685075.1 Bramus lutescens | reverse complement strand
TGGTTGAGGAAGCTGGCATGAGTTATCTTCGATATGAGATGATGACAAAATATTCCAGCTGAGAAGCAGCGAAGATAATGAGAAATACAGAAAAAGGAATGAATATTTTACAATTTATTCAGATGAGGGGTTTAGAACAGGATCTCCTCCACAGTCAACACATTATAATAGGAAGGAAATAAAATGTTACTGTCAAACCAAATTTCCTATGCATTCATTTTCTTCTCTGCAAGTGCATCCCTTTTATTTTGTCTTAAGCAGGGGACAGCATGGAAAATCCTTCATTTGATATGTGTTTATCAGGGCGATGCCACTTTCTCTGGCCCCAGATATTCCTAGTCTAAATTTAAAAATCTAAGTATATAAGGTATATGCATGAGAACAAATCTAAATTCACACTTAAAGACATCTGCAGATGTTCATTATGTCACAAGCGAGTTGCATTTATTACTTTTCCCCAAGCTTGTTCTCAGATTTTATTTTTGTCAAGGTGTATTTCTTTGGATTTTACCTGAGCATAAAAGCATGAAATGAATTTCTCATTGCATCTGCCTAATGTCAGGAGTGCCTGCAGCTCAATATCACTGATTAGCAACAGTCCCTACCCCAGGGACTGGGAGTAGATGGTCTATATGCCACCTGCCAACCCTTCATTCCTGCTGCTGCCTTGAGGGTTGCACTGTGACACATCACTGCTGAGTCCTCCGGGTATCGCTCTTGGCCCAGGTTCCATCAACTCCCAAGGGTCCAGCAGTAGGCCTCTGTTACAGAATAAAGGTCTGGTCCCCTGCCACATGTGCAAACAACTTTGAGGGGTTTTCTCTCTTCAGTGGATCCATTAGGATTCACTAAAGTTTGGCTATGGTCACGGTCAGAATCACATCACGTTATTATCTTCTCACCCTGACCCCCTAACTACCTCATAGGTGCTACCTCTCCAGTAAGCCTCCTACTTGCTAATATCAGCTTCAGAGTCTATCTCCCAGGAACAGAGAAAATGCAGGGCAATTTCCCACTTTGCGGTATGAGATTCTCCAGTGTCTACATAGGGTCACCATGCAAGGAGAGAGAGGAAATGACTTCACAGTAGCAGCAGGGTGAAGCAGCTACCTGTCGCATTTCGGCAGAATTCGGAAGCAGGGGGCTTGGGAGGAGGCTAGGGTTGGGTTGTAAGTCATACGACTTGTCCCTGTAGTCCTATGAAGTCTGCTAGCTAGGCTTGTTGTCCAAAACTTTCCACAATTTCTTACAGTGTTGCCATCTGGGAACCAACTGTTTAAACACGTGAGTCTGTAGGGGACAGTTCACATACAAACTGTGGCAGTCCAGAGCACATGCATACTGGATTTTTTTTGGGGGGGTAATGAAATTATTTAATTCTATATTGTTATGACTTAGGTCACAACCATGTCAACAAAACAAAATGAAAATGAAACAATCGAAGCTTAGACTTGTCTAGTTAATCCCAACCTAAGCACCCATGCCCCGCACTTTATAGGGAAAGTCTTCTTTTCTGGATAGGAGAGGGTGTTTCTGTTTATCAGTGAACTTTTGTCCATTTTTAATCATGTCTATAGAGGCATTTGATTGACATTGTTGATATTTCTTTTTGAAGATTTTAGATTTTTAGCACTAAGACCTATATGAATTAGAAATTTTTTTTAGCAAACTAGACTTTATGTAAAAAGATACTCAGAAATTTTGACTGACACACACACTTATGATGCAATACTTTTATATATATATATATATGACACACTTTCTATTTTCCTGGTAAATATGGAATTTAAAGCTTTGTGTTATTTTTCTATGGAAAGAAATCAGGACTCAACAAAACTGAAATCAACATGCACTTTAAAATTTGTTTTGCCTGCTGCTCCCCAAATTTTATGCATTGAATGAAGCACTTGGACATTTTCCAATTTGGCTTATTCCAAGTGCACGGTGTTCAAAACTCACTAGTTTGTTTTAATGGATAGCCTATGAAACACAAGCTGTCTGTATGAGGTGACAGGGCAAGGTTGTGGTATAGTTCCCATTGGTCAAGGACACTGGCGTTAACCTAACATCTCTCTGCTGTTGTCGATATAGTTGAAAGGCACCATGGCCATAACGTGGGGGAAAAGAGGTAGTGACCAAACTGTGTGTGAGGCTCATGTATTATTTACAAAGTCCGGGTCGGACCTTGTAAATGCATTTTCCTGGGATCTTAAAACTTTTCTTGGAGCCGTGTTCATTTCTCAGTGTTCCTGCTTGGATGTCAGAGGTAAGGGGCAGAATTTAGAATGTCCGGAAATCATTTCATTGTTTATTCTCTGCTCTCGGTCGGTGAACTCCTCTCTTGGGCTAGTTCCAGGTGTTCCAAAGCTCATCGTCTGACAGCCAACGGGGGCGGAGAGGGAGCGTGGGGGGTTATAATATAAATCGTACTAACACTGATAAGAATAAACTACCTTTTGAAAGAGCTGAACAACAAAGCAATGAACGTGGAGAATCAAGTATCTGTCAGATTGGGCCAGCACTGTCGATGCATCGTTCTTATCTTGCCATTGGGCGTGTGGTCTGAATCTGGCTTCATGGGGTCCGAGAGTTTTCTGTGTTGAGTTGGTTATTACTATTTCATAATCTAATCTTTTTGTTGTTGTTGTTTTTTAGAAAGTTGTGGGTGTCAGGTGGTGGTGGCGCACGCCTTTAGTCCCCGGACTCAGGAGGCAGAGGCAGGTGGATCTCTGAGTTTGAGGCCAGCCTGGTCTACAGAGAGAGTTTCAGGGCAGTCAAGGTTGTACAGAGAAAACTTGTCTTGAAAAAGAAAGTTTGGGCTACAAAAAGGGAATGAGAACTACAAATATAAAATTAGAACATAACATAATCTAATTTGTAGACTATTAGGATAGACTATAAGGTTATAACATTATCTTGGGAACTGCTGGGATAAACTACTTTATCTATTTAGGACATCTCTGCGCTTTGTACATCAACATGTGTTAGGAGTCTCCAGGAAAGGTTCTAAGTGTAACATTGGTTTAAGCTATTCATTAGAGTCCTTTCTGCATACAATTCATAACTCACTAATATCTGTTAGCAAGTGAGGCTTATAGGTCATAGTTTTGCTGTGAAAGAAATGCTGACCTACAGTTTAGGTTTTGTTTATAACCTTTCTTTAAAATTTATTCTAATTTTTGAGAATTTCATATAGGTCTAGTCTGTATTTGCTCCATATCCATGTCCACCTTTTCTTCTCTCCAAGTCCTTCTGTGTCTCCACCCTCTTGAATTCATGACCTCTACTTTTATAATATTATGTTTTGCGCATGCGCACACACACTCACACCCTGCCAAGCCTAGTTAGTGTTGTCTGTGTGTACAGGTGTTTAGGACTGTTCGCGTGAGATCAAGAAAACTACTTGGGAGGGCTTATTCTTGGAGAAGAGATAATCTTCCCTCTGCAGCTGGTTATAACATCTTGAAAAGAGTTTATTTATTTATGAACTAAACACAAAACACTATCACTTTGAAAGTTGCTACCTTGTGGTGACAACCTGTACCTCTTTAAATTTTTTCTGTGGTAAGGAAAGCAAGACAACCAAGGGTTCCTGTGTTTAAAGATTCACAGCAGTTAAGTTTCCAGCCACACGACTTTCTGAAGTAGGATTAACGCTTTGCTTGCTTGGTTGCCTAATGAGGCAACTGGTACTTTGAAACAAGTGTTGGTGGGTTTATAGCTCTGCTCGGGGATTTTTGGATTCCAGGATGGATGGAGGGGTAAGCAAACTGAGACTCTGAACTCTGCCCTTGTTCTTCACAGTGACTTACTGTCATTTCATGGCCTCAGTAGATCTTTGGGGGAAGAGTTATGTTGAGCTGGAGAAGCCCCCTTCCCATCGTCCCTGCTCCCCCAGCAGAGTGTGCTGTTTCCTTCTGTGCTGGGCGATGAGGGTGAGTACATGTCAGAACACAAGGTACATGGTACACATTGACTTAAACTGTGTTCACTTAGCATACCTTCTAGGGTTTCCATTTAGAATTTTGTGTAGGACTTTGCTCCATCAAGCCACCCAGTATCTACGAGGTATCCTAGTAGCTAATCTGGTTTTTAAATTCCTTACTGTGTGTATCTACTCAAGGCTGTGATGGAGTAGGCCTGGCTGAGGTCTGAGATGATTTGGTTATCAATCATGGTTTCTGTCTTTCCATTTGTCCTTGGTCACCTTTGAAAATTTGTGTTTTATATAAGATTCATCATCTTTAAGAGTCCTAGTTATTCACACACTGTGAGTAAGAGAAATCATGTCTGATTTCCTCCCTCGTCCCTAGCAGTGGGGTGCACTGAGTGTCACATGTGGCACAGTGAGTTGGCTCTAAATGCCAGTGCCACTTGGAAGGCCTTGTCTTATACAGATTGGCAATCCATACCAGCTGTTGGGTGCTAATCATTTTTTTTCACCAACACTCCCCATATATTTGCCCCAACTTTTGTAATGATAACTTAAGAATCTTCTTGGAACCATTTGCATAAAGAAGAGAAAACCGGGACTTAAATCACATTTCATTCCTAACTGGATTCTTATCCTCTGATTCCTTTCTCCCTCTTCCTGTTCTATGTTACATCTGAACGTCTCTAGAACAACAGAAAAGATACCATGGCAGTTTTTTTTTTAATCAGCAAATATACACATACTGCTTTCTCTGGAGCCAATATTCATCTAAATGCTGTTTGTGGGAGAACAAAAAAATGAGAGCAACAATGTCAGAGCAAATATTTCCTGGGGACATATTTCATGGCAGATCTGTTTTCAGGATGTTACTTATAATGCTTATTTAATTCTTGCAAAGTGGATATTTTTATTGTCTTTTTCAAAAATAGAGCATGAGAATATACACAATTGCTGTGTGGCTTGCTTAAGGCTACACAGCTCCTGAGGTTTAGAGCCATTATCATAACCTAAGATATCTGTTGTCAAATGTTAACAGATGCAGATATATATTTATGTGGGTAAGCTTCCTGCCCACTTTAGAGGCACACCAAACATACATGATAGTGTTATAAATTTCTGAATGCCCATACAAATTAGCAAGAGTGTATTACTAGCATACCCATGAAAGGTATTCAAGGGGGAAGAATATCTCTGTGTATCTCGTGGGGCAATTTCTTGAGGTACAATGTGACGTTCTACCTAATTAAGATATATTCAGTTCCTTCAGGAAACCTCATGTGTATGTCTAGAAAAATTTTATGTCATATTTTTAATGGATTGCTTTAAATAAAGGAAACTCCCATTAGACTATTTGTGACATTACTAATCTCAAAATGTCAAAGACCAAGATTATACACAAACTCTGAATAGAATATACTTTCAGATGGAACACAATTGGCTTATTTGTCTTAGTTCTTCTGTAAATAGTCTAGCTGGATGGCTGGAAATTTTTAATACTAATGTTCTAATGACAATTTTCCTAGTAATAATTTGCCCACAGAAGGCTACTGGATAACAATAGAATAGATTGAGCTGGAATGCCCTTTAAATGATAGATTTCTGAAGCTTCCATCCCTCTCAGTAAATGAGTTGGAGATATTTATGAGGCTCCCTGCATTTTTATCACATCTGCCATGCGGTGCACCATTTCCCTCCAGCCGCCCTCTCCCCCGATAGCCTACAGGTACCGCTGATGAACTTCTTAGCATATTCCAGCCAGCTCATTAGTGACAGGAACTTTGGCATTCAGGAAAGGAGAAAGAAAGAATTGGTTTTGAGTCTGGTTTGAACAGTAGGCTGTCTATTGCTACACTAAATCTAACTACTCGTTATTTTCAGCACAGGGCCAATATAGGTTGCTGGCAATATGGTTGCCTACTGATTGAGTTATCCACTGATGCCATTTGGCATTTATTTCTCTCTTTCAGGAATTTATTTGAGCCGGAAAAACTCTGATATTCAGACATTTGAGCAAAGATGTAATATCTTTTTTGAGCTAGCTGCCCTCACTTCCACTGTTCTAAAATAAAGTGCATGGAAATTTTTACTTTAGACTACTTATTAAAAGATTCTACAAGATCAAAATACTAGCATCATCTGGCTGGTTGCTGTTCTGTATCCCTTCATTATAAGAATGTTGTATAATATTTGATTTCATAAGCTATTGTTTGATTTTATACAAATAATGATTTCATTTTCTATATAAAATATGTGATTTTTATTTAAATTTTAAGCAATTAAAATTACCTTAAAACTTAATTAGAAAAGAATTATTTTAATAAGACATGTGATGGGTTTGAAAAATATGAAATCATTGTCAAACAATGTGAACACCTGTGAGTTAGAAGTGGTGCCTAAAAAGCTAGTTATCCACCTGGAAACTTTAATTATGGTGAGCTAGGTCCCAATACAACTTGTAGAAAGTTTTGTATTGAATGTTGATTTTTAATTCTTCTAATTCCTATTTTAAAGGAGCTCGTGCTTGATATTGCTATAGCTTACTTTGTTTTATTGAGATTATCAACTTTTATTAACCACCCACAAAAATATTTTGTTGGTCATAAGGATATCTAAGACATGGGGCTTTGAGAATGTATGATATTCAGAGAATACATCTGTAGCTTTTGAAAGTACTGCTGGTCTTCATTTCTTGGCCTTTCTTGGCATTCAATACAGGCCTCCGACTGGCTACTGCCATCAGAATATAGATGAAACCGATACCGTTGCCAGGGAAAGCCCCAAACATCTGGAATAAATTTCCGTAAAGGTTTTTGTTTATTTTCCTTGAAAATCTAGAGGAAGATTCAGAAGCCCTTGAGCTTCCCAGGGCTTGTGGGTAAATCAAACTTGGATTTCAGAATAGGTGCGGGTACACAGATATCATCAGCAACCCACAAAGGACCACGTGTTGTGTTAAACCCTGAGACGGTAGCTCTTAAGTGAGGTTTTCTCAGCCTCAGCATTGTTTACATGGTGAACAAGATGAGCCTTTACAGGGCTAACCTGTTCATTCTAGAATTTCTAGAAGCATCTCTGGCCATTCATCAGTGCCAGTAGCACCCTTTGTCCCATCAACACAGTAAAAATAAAATGTTCAGATATTTCAGATATCCTTTGGGGGAAAGTTCCCTTGACTGAGGATCTCTGGCTAAGGCAGGATTATTTCTTTTTCTTGAACATTCTACACAGAGTCCCATATTTTATTTAAAGATACCAAAAGATCATACAACTTTCATTTTTATACCACATACAATAAGCTTTTTATACACTATGCTTCTGAAAGTTAAATATCTGAAAGTTGAAGAAAATGTTTGCATGAGGAGCCTTGTAGTCCAAAGAACTAAAAGACTACCTATGTAAATTACCTCCGTACTTAGTAGCAAAGGTTGAAGATGTTGCCATAGCAATTGTGTATGTTTACACACTTTGGATTTCCTCTTCAAACTCGAACCCAGGCTTTTTGACCTCACCTGACGGCATGCAGCATGACTTCAATCTCTGGAACAGTTTAGAAGTCCAAGCTTTTTGTATCAAGCGTGTGTCACAGTTTTCATGCTTATACTCACTTTTTAGAACTAGGAAAAAAGTTGTAGAATAATTTGCATAATTAAACAGATACTTGTGATGAGATGGTAATAGGAATTACATGAAATGGGAGACATTTATTTTTAAAAGGTTTTATTATAAGAATAGTATGAAATACTCTTTTGGATATGTAGAAGTCAGAATTTTATTTGAAACTCCCGAATCTCCTGGAATTTACTCTGTAGACCAGGTTGGCCTTGAACTCACAGAGAGTCACCTGTCTCTCCCTCCTGAGTGCTGGGATTAAAGGCATGAGCCACCACTGCCTGGTTTATTTGGACCTCTTGTTTGGCTTCAGCCTTAGCATTCACCGTTGTTCCTGGTGGCTGATCTTAGCAAAAGGCTAAGATACTTTGCATTGCTCTATGGTCCAAGTGAACACTTGCTAGGAGAAACCCTTCGTTGGCTTCTGCTTGTTGGAAAACATTGCCGATTTGGATACGTGGTGATATAAAGATAAAAGAAGATGGGTCCCGCCCCTCAATGAAGAGATATTGATAGCTGATAACTGGTTGGAGATAGTCAATATTCTTTTTTTCCACGTGTGCCTTATGTGTATGCACATTTGTGTGGGGGGCATATGTGTGGGCTGGAGTGTGTGCATTTGTATAAATGTAAATATAAATATATAAATGTTGAGTCCCAAGGTTGATAATAGGGGTCATCCTAGGTTGCTCTTCCACTTTATTCTCTGAGTCAGGGTTTCTCACTCAAACCCAGGGCCCACTAATCTGACTGATTTCTCTGATCAGTTTGCTCTGGGAACCACTTGTTTCTCCCCTCTGAAGCTGTGTTAACAGGAGGGCCTTGAAGCGCTCTCATCATTGGTCTAGTGACCCCAATTCCAGTCCTCATGCTCACAAGCACTTTAACCATTGACTCATCTCCTCAGTCCCCAGAATCAGATTTCTTCAGGGTGACTGTGCTCCAGCCAATGGCCCTCCACCCATGCGTGTGTGGGCAGCACTAATTAGATTCAGGAGTTTGGAGGGGACTGTGGGAAGAGGGATCTAGGAAAAGTTGGAGTGGGGGTGAATATAATCAAAATATATTGTACACACATAGGAAATTCTCAAAGGATAAATAATAAATTTCAAATAAAGGTAAGGGAGGAAGAGTTCTTGCTCTTTGAGGAATTTGCTGTCTGCTGGTAGAGGCAGAAGCTGTTAGAAGTCTGTGAAAGGAAGAGGACTGTGGAACAATGATCAGCTCAAAGCACAAACAGCGCAGCAGGAGCATATGAACCCGAGTGCATTCGATCAGAGAGGCTTACCAGAACATTCCGATCCGAGCCGGCACACTTATCTGATAGAAGATCCTCTTGTAAAATCCACCCACAGGCACACTCTCTCAGTCATACCTGTTACTGGAGAACAAGAGAAGGTTGTAATTAAAATTCATTTCTCTGAACCTGTGAGAATGGTTAGTTTTGAAGATTAAGTGGCTTTAACAAAGTTCAGTTCTTGGTTAAACCATCTTTTGATAATACACCATTTGTTCTACTAATCAGAATTCAAAGACTTTTGGGTCAGTCTACCTCTTTTAGAATTCAAAATGTGCTATAAATCTTGAGAATGTCCTGTAGGGTAATTTCCTTTAACATCAGTTTTCTTAGCATTTAAACTAGGGTAACACACCCCATTTGCTAGGATGTTGGACAAATTAAATGAGCTAATGTGTGCTATACCCAGACAATTCTTGACATCAGTATTATTCTTGACACCCATGTTCTCTTATGATATATATTTTCAACACTCATAGAATTTATTCTTTTACATAGTTTACTATGGGTTTTGATGATTTTATACTTGATATAACTTATTTTCATATTTCTTATACTTTCTTTCATAGTGTAACTCAACCTTAATAAATCCCTTCATTTTTTTTTGGTCTGCTATTATCATGTGATTAGATTTCTGTCATTATATCAGGGTTTCTAATGAGGCCAATGGTTCAGAACTCATTTTTTCAAAGAAAAAAGATTTTTTTAAAAAATATTTATTTATTTCTTATTCTCTCATGCAATCCATCTCCACCATAGCCTCCCTTTTCTCCACTCCTCCCAAGTCCCTTCACCCCCACTCTGCCTCTCCTACCCTCATATCCACTGCTCCTCCATTTCCATTCAGAAGAGGAGGCTTCCCAGGAATCCCAACAGAATACTACATAACAAGATACAGTAAGACTGGTCACAAATCTTCCTATCAAGGTTGGATGAGGCAATCCAGTAGGAGGAAAAGGGTCCCAGGACCAGGCAAGAGAGTGAGAGATACCCCACTCTCATTAAAACCCCAAGTGAAACAATCACAATGTGTATGCAAAGGACCTAGTAGAGACCCATGTAGGCTTCATGATTGCCACTTCTGTGGAAACTTCTTGAACCTATAAGAGTGACCTTTCTGAGCACTCCAAGTAATGGAGGATACAGAATCTGTTGAACCAGCCTCCTTCTGAAACCAGACAAGGCTTCCAGTTGTGAAACTGGAGCACCAACCCAGCCACAAAACCTTTGATCCACAACCTGTCCTGCCTAGTAGATGTGCTGGGGCCATGGTGGCTCAGAGTCTGTTAGAGTGAGAAACCAATGACTGCACTAACTTGAGGTCCACACCACAAGAGGAAGCCCATGCCCGACACTGCCTGATTACCAAGAACCAGAAACTGGATGGCCTAGAGACCTAGTGTAGAACCAAGCATAACTGGTGGTGGTGGGGGGATAAACAAATAAATAAGTAAAATAAAAGATTTAAAGCATGTATGTATGTGGGGAGAGGGGGGTTCTTAAAAGGAGGTTAGAATATGGCACCAGATCCCCTGGAGATGGAGTTATGAGTGGTGGCAATTAATGTGGGTATTGGGAATTGAGCCTGTGTCCTTTGAAAGAATAAGCACTCAACTGCTTAGTGATTTCTTCAGACCCTAGGAAAAGCTTTTGATGAATTAGCTTTATAAAATTGCTCATTGTGTCATTATAGTTCCTAGAAGTTTATTTTATGTCTTTCTATGCTATCCAAAACATATCATAAGTTTTAGAATAAGAATAAATGTACTATGTACAAAATACTAAAAATCCTTCAAATTCTTTGGCTGTTTATATACTTTCCTCATATTTTCTTTGATTTAATTTGATGTAATTTGAAGAAAACAAAAAGTTTGTCATCTTATTCCTCAGCCTAAAGATTCAGGAAGTGGGGGCTGGCGAGATGGCTCAGAGGCTAAGAGCACACAGGCTGCTCTTCCACAGGTCCTGAGTTCAATTTCCGGCCACCACATGGTGGCTCATAACTATCTGTAATGAGATCTGGTGCCCTCTTCTGGCCCACAGGGATACATGCAGGCAGATATTGTGTATATAATAAAAAATATTTAAAAAATCATTCAGGAAGTGTGAATGATATGTGGACACCATAAAGTGATCATCTTCAGCTTCTGTTGACTTGATGTACTGACAGAACTAACAGTCAACACCTCTGGAAGGAATTGAGCAACATGCACCTTTCTTTCTAGGCATAAAGGCAGCCACATTCTTAGAAAACGTTTTAAAATTAAAGGGGTTATACTATTTAAGAATTACTGTTAGTTATCCCAGAACTAATATTTACTATGGTAGAATTCAAGTATCTAGAGTTTCTACTAGAAAGTAGGAACCAACTGCTCTCCATGTCCAAAGGCGGGGGAGGACAGGTTAAAACTCAGCATGTGGTAACTAGGTTGCAAATAACAAGGGATTTCTCTATGACGAGGGTGGAACATTAAAAGGGATCTCTTCGAGGAATACCTTATAAACCAAAGGAACCGGCAAATCAGAGTGATCATTCTCTTGGCACATTCTCTATATCTGAAATCTTGCAAAATACTTGTATTTTTATGAATAGGAAACAACATGTTTACATTCCTCATTATGGACCTCAAACATCCAAAATGAATGCCTATTTTCTGGGAATATGTTTTCTATATATTATCAATGCATTATATAATCAGCTCTTGGTGTCTGATGTGTTAAGCCACCCGTGGATTGAAAATACCAAAAGCATTCAATCTTTACTGCAAAAGCACAGATATTTTTTCTTAATACCCAAGCAATACAGTATAGCAACATGTAAAACCACATACATTGTATTTGCTTAATTATAAGCAATCTAGAGACTGTAAAGTCTGCAGGAGGATGGATGAAGGTATGCAAATATAATGCCATTTTATACAAGTAGCTTGAGTATTTGTATCTATGAGGGTTTGTGGAGGGCTGACTGCATATAATATGTACTTTCTTTTCTCGCAGGGCTTCAGTGATGTTGTCTGGTGAGGCAGGAAGAATGTGGCTTTGGAATAGCACAAACTTGGTGCTATTGGCAATTGATGACTGCTGAAGGAGGGTGTTGCTGCTGGTGGGTTATAGTCAATAGCCCTGCAGCCATGCACACATAAACAAAGCTAACTGAAATGAATAGACTATTAATACAAACAGACAAACAAGCCCCCCCAAACAAAAACAAGACAGAAGAATATGAAGTTGGGAGGTAGAAATGTTAGCAGGGCCTAAAGAGAGTTATTGGAGTAATTGAGGTTAGATATGATCAAAACTTATGATATATGCACTAAAAATACAAATATGTTATTTGATATAAAACCAAATGAAATATAATTGGGAAAATTGATTTATCATAGCAAAATGTTTAAAAGGGAATAAACTAAAGAAGTATGCAAGAATTTAAAGAGGAAGATTCTGATGTACAACTGACAAATGTAGAAACCATTTGACTACGATGACCTGAGCCTGCCTTACTGCATTTCACCCACTCCAAAATCTAAGAGGAAAGCTGAACGTATTAGAATATGCAAAGCTAATTCTGAAAACACGAGAATGTAAATAAAAAAGCATATAGATTTTAAAACATATCACTATCATTTGAGTTGACAGATAATTAAAGGTCAAGAAGCCAGATAAATCAATTATTTTTTTTTGCTGTTAAGAGTTTGTGTTATGAAAGTATGCACCTGCCAAAAATCAATGACTGCGTAGTTTAAATTTATATGTTTCTCTGTATGTAAGGTTTATCTTGAAGAAAAACGAGAGAATTTCTTTTGGGCTCTTGTCCAGTGGTATCTATACTGAAGTATTTGAAGAGAAATATGCTAGTATCTGGAATTAATTTTCTAAATAAACTGCAAGACAAGATGGACTAATGAGGGCTAGTAGGTTATATAGATGAAAGTTATTTAGTTTTGTAAAATTTTTTTTTCATCTGCTTGAAATTTCCATGATAACATGTTAGATAAAACTATTCAACTACATAAGAGAAAATTTTTAGCCAGTAATGATGAAATGGCAAATCTTTATACCTTTAGCCACAGTAATAAAGACTCCCTGCCATGATAAGTTCCAGGAACTGGAATGCCAGAATTGGGCATATGGAATCGGGTTAGCCCTGGGGTGAATATCTGATTCTGAAGTGTCTCTGGGTGGTCTGAAGGAGGAGACTCATGGGAACTTGGGCATCCTTCTGGTGAATGCCAATATTCTTCTAGAGGGAGTGGCATTCTCTAGCAGGGGGAGAGTGGAGGGACAGGTCCTTGGGACAGTGCGCATATTCCTAGGACTGTGAGAAAAATCCACCAAAACTTCTGTTGATTCTCCAACCACAGTTCATATTGCCTTCTTGGAGTAGAACTAGGTCACTCATGTAGGTAACCATGTTGGGAGTTGTGATAGTTTATGTAGGACTTCTGAGATTTTTTTCGAGTGCTATCACTTAACTGTGTCTTTGCTAGTTTTCTTTTAATCAGCCCTGTGTTTGTATTTCCCAAGAAATGCAGGGAATGGGGAATGGGGCTAGAGTGCTATTTTAATATTCTCTTCAAAGATTGGGGATTTCAGGACACTCACAGGAGTTTCCTGCAGAAGTAGTTTGGTTACCATGTGGGGAGAATGAACCAGAATTATTCAACTTCTCAGAAGAACCCAAACACTGACAGGTAAACTTGAGGATCCTTATATTTAGGGTGAACATATTTGGTTAGCAAAATGGAAAGACTAAATTCAAATGTATGAGAACTCTGGTTTTGAGAGTTCTCACAGAGAGAAAACAACACACTAATGAAAATAGTGTATAGAATGTTTATATCACTTCAGCACATCTTTTATTGAAACTAGAACCCCGGGACCCAACTTGGGTGAAGGCCTCCTGCTAGTCCAGAGGCCAACCACTAGCAGAAGTCCCCTATCCTGCTCCTAACCCTCTCCCTTCCTTGTTGCTGTGTCCTATCCCCCAACACAAGCAGAGACACACTGCTCCACCAAAGGCTAAGTTGGCCACCAGAAGTTCAGCCCCAACTTGGGTGGAGTCCCCCTGCTCAACCACAGACCACACAGACTAGAAGACTGGAGATCACACAGAAACCAAGGAAGAAAACACCCATTCAATAAAGACAAGCTTAGAAATCAGTACTTAGACCTATATTCACCACAAACCCAGATGCCTAGATACCAGCATAAGAACAAAATTAATAATAGTCAAGACACCAGGCAACTACCAGAATCCAGTAATCCTACTGCAGCAAACCCTGAATATTCTAACACAGCTGAAGCGAAAGCAAAAGACCTTAAAACCAAATTTATGAAGACAACAGAGGTCCTTAAACAGGAAATGAATAATTTCTTAAATAAAGCCAAGAAAACCAAACCAAACCAACCAACCAAACAAACAAACAAGTTAGCAATGCCCCCCATAAAACAATGGAAGGAAATGAATAAACCTGTTAAGACCTGAAAATGGAAATAGAAGTAAAAAGGAAATCACAAACTGAGTGAATCCTAGAGATGGAAAACCTAGCTAAGAGAACAGAAACTACATATGCAAGCCTTACCAACAAAATATAAAGGAAGGAAGACAGAATCTGAGGCATTGAAGATATGATAGAAGAAATAGATACATAGGTCAAAGAACATGTTAAATATAAAAAATTCCTGACAGAAAACATCTAGGAAATCTTGGATGCTATGGAAAGACCAAACCTAAGAATAATAGGAATAGAAGAAGAAGAATCCCTCAAAGGCCCAGAAAATATTTTCAACAGTCATAGAGGAAAATTTTCTTAACCTAAAGAAGGAGATGCCTATAAAGGTACAAAAAGCATACATAACAGCAAACAGATTGGACCAGAAAAGGAAGTCTCTGTAGCACATAACAACCAAAACACTAAACTTACAGAACAAAGAAAGAATTTAGAAAGTTGCAAGGAAAAAGTCCAAGTAATGTATAAAGAAAGACCTATTAGAATTATACCCAGCTTCTCAATGGAGACTCTAAAATCTAGAAGGGCTGAACAGATGTTCTGTAAACTCCAAGAGATTACAGATGACAGCCAAGATTACTATACCCAGTCAAACTTTCAATCACCATAGATGGAGAAGATAAGATAGTCCATGATACAGTAAAATTTAAACAGTATCCACAGATCTAGTGCTACAGAAGGGACTAGAAGGAAAACTCCAAAATACAGTTGTTAACCGCACCCATGAAAACACAGAAAATAATATCATAGCAACAAAACCAAAAGAAAGAAAGAGCGCCCTCGCACGCGCGCGCATGCACGCACGCACACACACACACACACACACACCACAACCACCACCACTACCAACAATAACAACAACAACAAAATACCCCATAAAAACAAAAACAAAACCAAACAGGAATTAACAATCACTGGTCATTACTATCTCAATAGCAATG
The DNA here is from genome assembly GCA_001685075.1 of Bramus lutescens. Taxonomy (NCBI): domain Eukaryota; kingdom Metazoa; phylum Chordata; class Mammalia; order Rodentia; family Cricetidae; genus Bramus; species Bramus lutescens. Next base: position 31,088 of record LOEQ01003294.1, on the reverse strand, counting down.
TACTCAGTCCTCCAATGAGAAGACACAGACTAACAGAATGGACGGGGAAACAGGATCCCCATCCATCTGCTGCATGCAAGAAACACTCCCCAATATCAAATATAAACATCATCTCAGTATAAAGGGTTGGGAAAAGATTTTCTAAGCAAATGGACCTATGAAACAAACGGTTGTAGTTATTCCAATATCCAACAAAATAGACCTCAAACCAAAATTAATCAAAAGAAATGAAGAAGAGTACTTCATACTCATCAAAGGAAAAATTCGCCAAGATGTTCTTTTAGTTCTTAACATCTATGACTCAAATGTAAGGGCATCCACATTTGTAAAAGAAACATTACCAAAACTTAAAATATACATTGACCCTCAAACACTGACAATAGGAGATGTCAATACCCCATTCTCACCGATGAACTGTTCATCCAGGCAAAAACTAAACAGGGAAGTAATAGAGGTAACAGAAGTTATAAGTCAGATAGACCTAAGAGACATCTACAGAACATTTCATCCAAACACAAAAGAATATTTCTTCTTCTCTGAACCTCATGGAACTTTCTCCAAAATTGACCATATATTTAGTCACAAAGTTAGGCTCATGAGATAAAAGAACATTGCATTAACCCCCTGCACCCTATCAGACCACCGTAAATTAAAGCTGGATTTCAACAACAGGAAGAGCAAAAGCCCACAAACTCACGGAAAGTGAACAACTCTCTACTGAAGAAAAACTGGGCCAAGAAAGAAATTAAGGACTCTCTAGAACTAAATGAAAATGAATACATAACATACTCAAACTTATGGGATAAATGAATGCAATGTTAAGAGAAAAGTTTATAGTATTAAATGTTTACATAAAATAATTGGAGAGTTCTCATACTAGGAATTTAACAGCACACCAGAAATCTCTAGAACAAAAAGAAGCAAACACACCCAAGAAGAGTATACTGCAGGAAATAGTCAAACTAAAAGATGAAAGCAATAATAAGTGAATTAAGTGAACTAAGTGAACAATATAAAGAATGAATGAAACAAATAGTTGTCACTTAGAGAAAATTAGCAACATTTTCTTATCTTGGACAAAGCTTTATCCAAACTAACTAAAAGACATAGAGAAAATATCCAAATTAACAAAACTAAAAATGAAAAGAGAACATAACAACAGTCGCCAATGAAATCCAAAGGATCATTAAATCTTACTTTAAAAATCAGTACTCCACAAAAAAATCAAAAAAAGGAGAAATGGATAACTTTCTCAATAAATCCCACATACCAAGTTAAATCAACATCAGGTAAATAATTTAAACAGATCAATTAACCCTAAGGAAATTATTTTTAAGCAGTAATTAAAAGTACCCTCCCCAAGAACAGGGACTGACAGTTTTAGCTCAGAATTTTACCAGACCTTCAAGGAAACACTAATGCCAATAATTTTCAAATTATGTTCACAAAATAGCAACAGAAGGAACACTACCAAATTTTATTAGGCCAAAATATCTGATATCCAAACCACACAAATATTCAAGAAACAAAGAGAATTATAGACCATTTCCCCTATGAACATAGATGTGAAAATACTCAATAAAATGTTTGCAAACAGAATACAAGAACACATCAAAAAGATTATCCACCATGGCCAAGTAGGATTCATCCAGAGATGCTGGGATGGCTCAATATATGAAAATCAATCAATGTATTCCAGAATATAAATAAACTGAAAAAAACTCCACATGATTATCTCATTAAATGCTGGAAAAGCCTTTTGTAAAATCCAAAACTCTTCATGATAAAAGTCTTGGAGAGAGTAGAGGTAAAATGAGCATAGCTCAAAAATAATAAAGGCATTATACTCCAATTACAACCAATTATCAAAACAAATCAAATTAAATTATCAAATCAAATTAAATGTAGAAAACTTTAAGCAATTTCACTAATATCAGGAACAAGACAAGGTTGTCTACTCTCTCCATATCTATTCAACATAGTACTTGAAGTTCTAACTAGAGCAATAAGAAGGAGATCAAGGAGGATACAAATTGGAAAGGAAGATGGCAAAGTATCACTATTCCAAGGTGATATGATAGTATACATAGGTAAGCTTAGACATTCTAGCAGGGAACTCCTACAAAATTGATGAACACCTTCAGGGAAGTGGCTGGATACAACATTAATTAAAAAAATTCACTGGATGATGGAGTCTCACAGTTTTAAATCCTAGCATCTGGGAGGCAGAGGCAGATGGATCTCTGTGAGTTCGAGGCCACTCTGGTCTACAGAGGAAGTTCTAGGACAGCCAGGGCTGTTACACAGAGAAACCCTGCCTTAAAAAACAAACTAACAAAATCAGTAACCTTTCTATGAACAAATTACAGACTGACAAAGAAGTCAAGGAAACAACATCATTCACAATAGCCCCAAATAATATGAAACATTTGGGGGTAAATATTATCAAGCAAGTGAAAGACTTATATGATAAAACCTTCAAGTCTTTGAAGAAAGAAATTAAAGAACATATGAGAAGATGGAAAGATTTCCTGTACTCATAGATTGGTAAGATCAACATAGTCAAAATGGTCATCCTACCTAAAGCAACCTATAGATTCAATAAAATCCCTATAAAAATTCCAACGCAATTTTTTTTTACAGATCTTGAAAGGACAATACTCAACTTCATATGGAAAAAGAAATAACCCAGAAAAGCTAAAACAATCCTGAACAATAAGAAAACTGCTGGAGATATCACCATTTTTGATTTCAAGTTGTATTAAAAATCCATAGTTAAAAAAAGAAAAACCTAAAATCCATAGTAATAAAAACCCTCATGGTATTGGCTTGAAAACAGGCAGGTTGATCAATGGAATCAAACAGAGGACCCAGGTATAAATCCACACACTTATGGAACCTACTTTTTGATAAAGAAGCCAGAAATACACAATGGGAAAAAGAAAACTTCTTCAACAAATGGTGTTAATGGTCAGAACAGCTAATATCAATAACATAAGTGACAGCTCATGCTGGCGAGGATGTGGAGCAAGGGGAACACTCCTCCATTATTGTGGGAGCACAACCTTGTATAATCACTATGGAAATCAATATGGTGATTCCTCAGAAAACTGTGAATCATTATATCTCAAGACCCAGTTTTGCTACTTTTGGCATTATCCAAAGGATGCTCCATCCTCCTGCAATGACACTTGTTCAACTATCTTCATAGTAGCTTTATTCATAATAGTCAGAAACTAGAAAGAGCCCTAGATGTCCCTCAACCAAATAATGGATAAAGAAAACGTGGTACATTTGTACAATGGAGTAATCAGCTTTCAAAAATATAATATCATGAAATTTGTAGGCAAGTGGATGGAACTAGTGAAAAAATCATCCTGAGTGAGGCAACTCATACCTAGAAAGACAAACATGGTATGTACTCACTTGTAAGTGGATCTTAACGCTAATGTAATGATAATTATGCTCCAATCCAAGGGCTAGGATTAAAGGCCTTTGCCACCAGGTCCAGCAGGAAGACTTTCTTTATCTTTGGATGTCAATTTGCTTACTTTACAGTACTGGAGGTATTTAAAAGCTTGTATTTACTGCAGCCTACTGGAGACAAGCTCTGGAAAGCTTCCAGTGGCAAAGGTCACCTCTCTTGGACTCTGACATGTAGTTCCCACTGCACACTATTTCCATGAGGTAGGAGATATATAATCAGAATGGAGTCAGGTCAGGAAGGATTGTAAAGAATGTGATTGAAGCAGCTGAAAAGTCATTGCTGGCAAGTTTGTGAAGTCTGTTATATACAGGTGAGTAGGAAGGAACTGAAGCCTACCGTGGTGGACAGATTAATCACAGCCCTAGTTTCAAGTGTGAGACACCCACTTAACTACACATGCGCAGCTTTATGGTTCTGCGTGAAGTGTTTCACACACCTTGACTCTTAATCTTTACAACTCAGCAAAGTTTATGTCTACATTTTTAAAATAAAAGACCACAGGCGAAATGAGTTAAGTTATGCCAAAGTATAATATTGAAAAGGAAAATATTGTGACTGTTAGTAAAATGTAAAATGGATACCTGTGGAGTGTTTTCACTGCGTTCTTGAGCTAATAAGTTTAAGATCATTTCAAAGAGCATTTAAGAAGCCAGGGTGGTTTTCAGCAATTTATTACATATAAGACCGAGTTTGTGCCAGCAAGCATTGGCTTTGGGGGTTGTTCTTACTGGATGAAAGTTATTGACATTTCTGCTGGACAAAGCTCTATAGAGCAAAAAGAAAATTGCCCCATGTACAATATGTCTGAGGAGCAGTGATAGACACTACCTTAACTTTTTTTGTTCTGTTCTAATATTTTATTTGTGTGTGTGTGCATCGCACACACGTGCATTTGCGTGTGGAGGCTAGAGTTTGACATTAAGCATCTTCATCTGTCCCTCCCCACCGTATTTTTTTTTTTTTGAGAAAACTTCTCTTATTGAACTTGGAGCTTGACAATTTAGCTAGACTGACTGGTTAGTGAGTTTTAGGCATTCTCCCGTCTCTGCCTGTCCACACTGAGATTATTATGAGTGCCACGCTGTGCCTGGCTTTAAGAATATAAATTTTAGAAAAAATAGAAGAATAGGTTGATCGTCTTTAGTCTTGCTTCTTTTGTGCCAAATCATGACAAATAATAATTCTAAAGATCCATATGAAATTACCTTAAAACTTTTGTTAGGAAGGGAGATGAGTTTGTGCAGGGAAGGGAGAAAATAAAATGAATTATCTGAGATAGAAAGAATATTTTATTATTTTTAATACATCGATGTTTTGCCTCTCTCTATATCTGTGTACCAGGTGTGTACCTTGTGCTCAGAGAGTCCAGAAGAGAAAGCCAAATCCCCTGTAACTGGAGTTACAGATTGTTGTGAGCTACCATGTAGGCACTTGGAATCACACCTAGCTCCTTTGGAAGAACATCCAGTTGGTACTCTTTATTTTTAAGCTATATCTCCAGCCTCTGGGAACTGAACTCAGGCCGTCATGTTTGAGCTGACAAACACTGTACGGACAGAACCATCTCCTACTCACCAACTCACACCAATGAGAAAAAAATGTTGGAGCCTATCAGGTCTTTGCAGACAGCTCTCACCTCTGGTCAAGGCTTTGAAGCACAGGATTCTCTGGGTTGCAAACCAAGCACCTCATTCAATAAGTGTCAGTCTGAGCAGTAATAACTTTTGCTGTGCTTCCCTGGAGATTATGGAGGCGGAGACTTACTTGGAAAGCATGACTGCATTGAGAGTGGCAACGGAGGGGCACAGTATTCTACCTTTGATTTCATTCAGTTTAGAGCATTGAGGAACAGAAGACCCAGGCTGAAATCATGTTCGTTAAATTGCCTTCTAAAACAAGAATATTGATAGTGATACCTTGAAGTTTACCAAAAATAAAACTTGAAGTTTTAGAAAAATAAATAAGGAGATGTTTACATTTGGCCTGTTCTCTACCGCCCTCTCTCAATATTTTTGTTCTCTAGAGTAGGATAATAATGTTTCCAAACTGAGTTATATAAAAATGATTTATTGTGTAAACTTCGAATATATCATGCCATATGTTATATATAATTCTTAAATGTATCATGTCACACATTACATAAAAACTCTAAAGATATACTACCTCATATATAATCGAATTACTAGATGCATCCTGTCATGTCTCACCGTGGTGGTCTGAATGAAAATGGCCCCACAGGCCCTTAGAGAGGAGTGCTACTAGGAGGTGAGACCTTGCTGTTATAGCTGTGACTTTGTTGGGGGAAGTGTGTCACTGGGGGTGGGCTTTGAGATTTTTAAGTCAGTCCCCAGTTAAATGTTTTCCTTATAAGATTTGCTCTGGTCATTGTGTCTCTTCAGAACATTAGAAACCCTAACTAACACAATCACATTTAAATTCAGGATACATGATATTACCATGATGATAAGGAGAAGGTGGCATGGTATTGGGAGGCTGGGAGTCATGAGACTGACCATGAAATTAGACACGTGACTCCATCTTTTGTGCTTTATTTGATTTCTCTTCCATGTGTAGTTGAGCTGGATGGGAAACTTCCAAATTTTTCCTTTAGTACCACAGCCCCAAGTTTAATGGAAATGAAAGGAAGATGCTCTAACTAAGGACATTAAGGAGGAAGAGACATGAAGGGGTCAACCTTCCTGCCCACTTCCTCTTCCTCCCTTAAGAAAGAAATCAGAGATGATTTTCAGGACTCAGTGGAAAAAAAATGAACATTTTGCACGCTTTTCTCAAAAGAACAAACAAGAAAACAAAACTAAATATCCTAAAATAGAAAACATTTTCCTTTGAAACGGTTTAATTACCTAAGAAAATATAGCTGTGGTCCTGATGCCTGGTAGCAGTAGCTAGTGTTTGTGTGACTTGTGAGGCAGGGTAGAGCTGGCAGAATTCTCCAAACCTGAAAATAAGGTTAGTTGCAGGAAGTAATATTGTTGGTGTTATAATTTTACTGTAGTTCAGACATAAAAATGCTCAATAATATTGATTAACTATTGATAAGATCTCGATTAACTATTGATTTTTATGGTTTGCAATTTTATTTTATTTATTGATTTTTATTGATGTTTCAACTAGATATACCAAGGAGGTTACATGATATTTCCCATATAGTATTAGTCAAACTCAACAGCTCCCGTTCCACTTCTGTTCCCACACTCTTTGTCTCTCTCATAGTCTTTATCTTTCTTTTAGGTCACCATTTTTTAGCGTTTATATTTGCGTGAACGTGCTGTACTTGTTTTTGTGTGTCTGCTTCATTCTGTTGAATATGAACACATCTACATCCATCAATTTTGTGACGAATGGCAGAATTTTATTCTTTCTTCTGACTAAAAATGTTGCACTATATAATGTACAACATTTATATACCATGCGCACATGTGTACGCGCACATCTTTAGGAGGGCACAGGGAAATTCCGTAGGTTAGATTGCTGGGACACTGCAGCAAATGACACAGTATTCAGACAGCTCTGGGTTTTTATTTGCTTTGGAAAAGGGGATAGCTGGATGTGGGAAATAGGATAGCTGCATGACACAGCAAACTTATTTTTAGTTCATTTGAGGAACTCAAATGCTGTACTCCAAAAAGTTGTAAGAATTTGCATCTACACTAACAGTACATTGGAGTTCTCTTTTCTCTCTATCTGCCCCAACATTGGAATAGCCACTGTTATGGTATGGAATGTGATTTCATAGTGGATTTATTTACTTTTCCTTAGTGGCTAATGATACCGAGCAGCTATTGATAAAGGTATTTTGCCTATTTTTAAGTTTTATTAGCTGATTTTTTAAAAAAAGCATTTTAAAAATATTTTAATTCCATATAGAACCTGAATATTAACTCTATGTCCAATCATAGACTTTTTTCCACCTTGCTATTATGGCCTATGTGGTGCAGATCTTTTTATATTGATATAATCTCATTTGTCATTTTTTTGCTTTTTTCTTATAAGTTGAGCAGCTATTAAGGACATCATTGTGTTTAACAATGTCTTGAAGTAGCAGCTCCGTTTTTAATTTTTACATTGAAAGTAGAATCAACTGAAGATGCAATTTCACAAACCATGTTATTTAAGTATGCAGGTTTAGCCTATTATTGTCATGGCAGAAAGCATGGCAGCAAGCAGGTAGACATGGTCCTGGGAAAGGAGCTGAGAGCTCTACATCTGGATGGCTGGCAGCAGGAAGAGAGAGAGAGGAGAGAGAGAGAGAGAGAGAGAGAGAGAGAGAGAGAGAGACTGGGCCTGGATTGAACATTTGAAATCTCAAAGCCTACCCCTAGTGACACACTTCCTCCCACAAGGCCACACCTACTCCAACAAAGCCACACCTCTTACTAGTGCCACTACCTGGTGACCAATTACTCAAATCTACGAACCTAGGGAGACGTTGCTGTTGCTATTCAAACCATCTCTCATGCCTTCCTGACACTTACCCATAATACCTTCTAGGAATCTATTGTGGTTGATGCAGGTGCTCAACCAGCTTATCTCTTTCTTTCCAACAATCCTGAAAGCGATTGCTTTCATTTTCTGATAAAGAAAAAGACATGGAGAGCCTGAGTGGGTTGTGCGAACTTGATCCCGACCCGCTTTGCCTTCCACTATCACAGTGCTGCCCCTTTCCTCGAGACCCCTGTTCTCATCTGTGCCGTAAAAGCAGAGGCATCAGGGAAAATCAGTCTGCAGTGTGCAGCTGCCTCCCTGTTGAAGCGTCTCAGCTGTCCACATTATGGATAAACCTCTAGGGTAATTTGCTAAACACCCACTGACTTTGAATGCAAATTTCTCTGCACTTTTCTCAACAAAAGCTTAAGATGGGGAAAAAGCCCACCCAGCCTTCAAAACTACATGAGTCAGACCATCATAAATGGGCTCCCTCTTTTGGTCTCAGGGAAAGTTTCCTTGTTGATGGCAATGAAGCAGCATTCCAGTCTATATTCCTGGCATCTCCCTGAAACTATTACAAGAGTCTTCAAACAGATCTCTGTTTCTCCCCCTGCTGTTAGCCATAGGAGCTGGGTGGCACTTTAAAAATGAAAGACAGATCGTTAAAAACCCAAGCTTGAAAACAGAGGAAATACATAAATTGGGAAAAACCCCACATATTAAAATGCCCCCCCTTTCCCAGTAAGTCAGATCATATCACTTCTCACCCAGAATTACTCAGAAGAAACCAAATCTTCATGATGCCTGTTATGCTCAATTTACTTTCTCTCCTCTTCCCTTTGTGTTCTCAATGCACAGGGCCGACTTCTCGTTCTTCTCCAGTTCTTCTAGGAACAGTAAGCCTTGGCATTAACTTCCCTAGGAGCCTTAGCTAGTCTTGCTTATTCTCCTGACTCAGATCCCTTTCCTGACTCCTTCAGGGCAGAGCGCTTTATTCGTTAATGCATCTCAAGTCCATTGGATGGTGTCAAGTCCATTGGATGGTGTCTAGTACACACCAGGTGCTCAATAAATACTTTAAAAGAACGACTTCCTCATTGTTATTATTTTCCTAGGTACTTCTAGTTCTGTTCAACGCCACTCTGTTTTATTTATTGTCTGAAATTTTAGGAGCCTTTGGCTAGAAATTTCTACAAGAGGTATTGGGACTTAAAAGTTTTGTTATGTAACTTTATGCAGCATAATATTCAGCGCGGCACAGCGTAGGATTCTGGTATGTATATGATCGATATCAACTGCAGAATATTTTCATCACTCTCCAGGGGAGCCTCAGAGTCCTGAGCTCCTCGTTTCCATCTTCCTCAGCCTCTCAACAACCACTGCTTTCCACTTCAATGGATTTGCCTGCTCTCAGCATTTCATACAGACGGAATTATGCAAGGCAATGGGATGCCTCTCAGCATAGTTTCAAGTCTCAGCTTGTAGTGTATAACTAATTCATTCTTTTTCATGACGGGGCTAAAGTGTATTATACGGCTATCCCACAGTTTTGATATCTATTCATGAATGTGTAGGCATTCTGTTTGTTTCATGCCTTTATATTTGCTGTTACGAATCCATCATTCAATCACGTTGCTACGAGCAGGTTTTCTTTGAAAAAATATCTCCAGTTCCTTTAAGTATATATCTAGGAATGCATTTATTTAGTCACAAAGTAATTCTGTTAACTTTGGTCAGCCTTATGCGTTTTCTCAGGAACAGTCATGGATGGTTCCCGGATTATGACTTGTAAAACTTCACAATAGTGCAGAAGTGATGCATTAAGTGGAAATGGTATTTTAAATTCTGATCTTTTCCTGGC
>LOEQ01003294.1:4285-14944 GCA_001685075.1 Bramus lutescens | reverse complement strand
CCATTTGCTGATTTTCTTTCCCTGAGGGAGTAACCATCTTCTGCTTTCATGTCACAGCCATTCAACTGCTTCTTTCCCTTCTCTCTCTCCCTCCTTTAAGATCCTTTCTTCCCATCTCATGAGCCCCGTTCTTAGTTTATCATACATGCATTCAAATTCAAAGATTTAGACAAAGACACACAGACACACAGACCAAGACACACACACACACACACAGGAAAGAAAATGTATGTGTCTGAATCTGGCTTATTTCCTTAACATAATATCCATGTCCGATTTAATTTTTCCTTAGAGCTGAAAATTATTCACCATATATATTATATTTATTTATCTACTCATCTGTAGGTAGAGCTCAAGGCTGACTCCTTGTTTTAGCTTTTGTGAACACTGTAACAACAAGTAGGGATGTGTGTGCATCTCTATGGTACAGTAGCATGGTGCTTTGAATATATATCCAGGAATGTTATAGCTGGGTCATGTGGTAGTTCTATTTTCATGTTTTAGGAACCTCCACATAGAATTCTATAACAGCCAAAGCATATGAACATATTTTCACCAATAATATATAAAGATTCATCTTTCCTCTCATCCTTGCCAGAAATGGTTGTCATTTGTTTTCTTGGCCATAGCCATTCTGACTGGTAAAATGGAAGGCCATCACACTTTTCACTCACATTTGTTGATGGCTGAGGAAGGATGCTAAACACATATTAGTGGACACTTGTATATTCTCTTTGGAGAACTGTCCATTCAGCTCATTAGATCTTTTGCTGATGGAATAATTCAGGGTCGTTTTAGAGTTCAATCTTGTGGTGCTCCAGTGTTCAATGCATATATGTTTATAGTTACTGTATCTTTTTGAAGGTTTTTTTCCACTTATTAATATGTTGTGGCAGTCTTTATCTCTGCTAACTAATTTTGGCTCTAAGTTTGCTTTATCAGATAGCAGAGTAGTTATGCCAATTTGCTTCTCACTTCCATTTCCTTGACAGACTGACATTCATCTTTTGATCCGTTGTCTATGGACATTTTATACAGTGAGGTGTGTTTTTCCTTCTTCTTTTTCTTTTTCTTTTTTCTGTTTGTTTGTTTTTTGAGGCAAGATTTCACTGTAGCTTTGGAGCCTGTCCTGGAACTACCCCTTGTAGACCAGGCTGGCCTCGAACTCACAGAGATCTGCCTGCCTCTGCTTCCCGAGTGCTGGGATTAAAGGTGTGTGCCACCACTGCCTGGTTGAGGTGTGTTTCTTGTAGACTTCAAATATCTCGATTTTGTAATTTAGCGCAATCTGTTGCTACATCTGAAGAGATGCAGATGATTGATGAGTTCAGACCATTTACATTTAATGTTATTGTTCAGAGAGATGTACAAATTCTTGAGGTTTTGAGGATTTTTTTTCTGGTTGTTTCGATTATTGCTTGATCTTTACCTTCTCCTCAACTCATATAAGGGGTTTACTGGTTTATTGCATTATAAACATGACAGATTTCTTCCAGTTCTCACTTGTTCATTTATTTCTCTCACAAAATGTGTTCTTTCTTGTGCTGGAGTAATTGAAACGCCTTTCCCCTCCTCTACATTTTATTCCTGAGAGAATCTTCTGCAGGACTGGCTGGGTTGGAAGTCATGGACGCCCTTTGTTTGTGCTTATCATGAAATAAGTTCACTTTCTGTCAATTTAAAAAAGATTTATTTTTATTATCTTTAAATCATATGTGTGTGCGTGTGCATGTGTGTGTGTTCAGGTACCTTCAGGAGACAATAGTGATGCATCCTCCCAGAGACTGAGCTACAGGCAGCTGTGAGCTGCCTGATGTGGATGCTGGGAATCAAACTCTGGTACTCTGCAAGAATACTGTGTGCTTTTACTTGTTAGATCATCTCTCCAACCCTTCTCTATCAAGTTTAAAGGATAGATTTGCTTGACCTAGCAATGTCAGTTGTCTGGTTTTTTCTTGAAGGACTTGCTATATACCTTACATGGCTTCCTGGTGTTTAGGGTTGCTGACAAGAAATCTTACTATTTTTATGCTCCTATATTTACAACTACATAGGTGTTTTACCTCATATCTTTTAATAGAGCTTATTTTGTTTGTGTTTTTGTGATTTTGATTGTGTAGCATGCCATAGAGAGGTTCTCTTGTTATTCTTTTGGGTCCTAAATGCCTGTGTTTGTATGCCCATTTCTTTATCTTTGAGGACTTTTCTGCTATAATTTTGTTGAATGAACTTTCTATACATTCAGTTAATGTAATTATATGGTCTGCTTCTGGAATTTATGAATCATCCTGCACAGTGGCCATGCTAGACTTTGCTGTGTTTTTCTAATTTTAGTAGACATGCTGGCAAAATGAACACAATAGCACCATCTCTTGTACCAAAAGAAAGCATAGATAATTAAAATGAAACTTGGTGTTTACAATGTGTACACTCTCACAATATTCTTTTATCTAGCTAAAACAAATTACTTTGTCCTTGTATATGTGTTTCTCTGTGTCCTTTGGATAATGACAACTTGATTATTTCTTTTGAATGTTGTATTTTCCTTTCTATAGCATGTTTTCATTTGAAATTGTAAATATTTACATTCATGGGTAACCTGAATATTTTGGATAGATTACCCCACAGTAGCTTAACTTACCAGAACATCATAGTCTACCTTTGAAAGATCTATAGTTTTTTATTCATTAAAATGAATAAATAAATAATTTTTATAGGAGCTCAGTGATCATTCTTCAGGTTTTTGTTTCTGTTTTTCTTTTTTTTAAACCATGATTTCACTTTTGTTTAATGTATTGGAAAAAATATTTCCAAGGTTACTTGATTAGAATATACTTTTGTTACATATATTATCTGACATAGGCAGATGCTTTCTTCAGTGTTGAATTGGAGACATAGAGAGTGACAATTTGGTTTAAATGGCAAAAACATGCTTGTGGTCCCATATTCTATATATTGCTTAAAGTAGAGAGTCAAACATTTTTATTGCCTATGTGTAGGAGTGTATTTTGTCTTCTTTTGTTACTGGGTTAATGGGAGTCCAACTCATGGCCTTATCTATGTTAGGGGAATGACTTTACTGCTGGTTAACATCCCCAGCCCCTTTATGCTTTTATTTTAAAACGAGGCTTGCCTGGAGCTTACATCTTTTCTATCTGATCTTCCTGAGTAGCAATGACTCTTGGCAAGGAGGGGAAAGTCTGGATTTACATAACATTAAGGACTGAAGTGTGACAGAGACCCCACTGGAAGTTAAAGAGTAGAGGAATCGGGTTTCTCTGGTGTGTACACAGAGAATTCGGGTCATATTCTCTCCCACGTGGAGAACCACGGCATTCCCAGCAGGGCTTGCACCCATCATTTGCAAGGAAACACGGTTCTCAAAGCTCTGTGGAAATGGATTTGGTCAGGCAAAACCTGTCTCTTTATAAGAAAACTTTTCTAATTTCATACTGAAGATTGGGGGAATTAGCCACAGGGTCACTTTGCAAAAACTTTCCATCTGGACTCCAAAATTAAAGTGATTCTGATGAGAATCTCAAGGATGGTCTGGGCCATATTACATAAACCAGGCTGGATTTTGGAAAATGAAATGCCCTATTTTTATACATCTCTAATAATATCAAGCTTGCGACTGCTCTCTGAAAATGTTAGGCACTGGCATAGTGTTGTTGCTCCTAGTGCATTTAAATGAGCACTTTATGGTTTTAGAGGGGCTCAAAGAAAAAGGGAAGCATTTGATTTATTCTTCTGCAATGTTAAGAAAGAGTTGTTTATATTTTACAGTATTTCTATGTCACTTCTATGCAATTCCCTTGGTGCATGTCTTAGTTAGGGTTTATATTGTTGCAGTGATACACCATGACCAAAAAACAAGTTGGAGAGGAAAAGGTTTATTTGGCTTACACTTCCATATTACTGTTTATCATTGAAAGAAGTCAGGACAGGAACTTAAATAGGGCAGAAGCCTGGAGGCAGGAGCTGAGGTAGAGGTCTTGGAGGAATATTGCTTTCTGGCTTGCTCAGTCACCAAGGCTGAATATCTCAGCTGGTCTTCAATATATACTATAATCTTGAAGAAGCAGGGTCTAAAGCCAATGAAGGAATGGACTTTCTAGCAATATGAGAACAAGCAGGCAAAGAGTAAAAGCTTCCTTCTTCCATGTTCTTATCTAGGCTTCCAGCAGAACATCACACTAGAGGGTATTTTCCCAATACATATGATCTGGATTAAAGGTGTGTCTTCACAACTCAAGATCTGGATTAGAAGTAGATCTTACTATTTCAAATTAAGCAAAAATCCCTCCCTCACACATTTGCCCCTCTGTTTTTTGGTTTTAGTTGGTTCCAGATGTAGTCAAGTTGACAAATAAAAATAGCCATTACAACTTGACACACAATCATTAATTATGTCATAATTTCCAAATGAGAACAATAACCAGGTCATAATAATGCCAAAACATTATGCGACTATCCCATGTGCAATTGCAGACATGTTACATATTTAGGTCAAAGTTATGCCTAACATATTAAAACTATAACTCATACAACTGTAAATGCATTATAAATTTAGAATAGGTTGGATTGTCCCTTGGTGGGTATTCTTTTAGTATTTCAAACTTAAAGATGATAACCATTGACATTCTCTTATAATTGATGTTACATAACATGATAAAGAAATTGAGGTAAGAAGACACAAATATCTGTACAAACTTGTTCTTAACAAAATATAACAGAAACACTCATATCAACTATAACCCTCATGTCTGTAACTGGTCACGTTGCCTTAGCTGGTGTCTATAAGCATCTTCCTCTACTACCCATTCTGTGTCTACCCCCATCCTCAGTAACCACTTCAACAGGTCTTGGCTATTTTCCTAGAGAGTTGAGCCATAATTTTATTCCTGAAGGGTCTGTGCCCCTTGTCATTACTGCTTGTCATTGGACTGCTGCAGTTTCCTGTTGACTTTAATCACAGGACATGGTAGCACCAGGAGATGCCCTACAGGATTAGCTGCACTCCAGACATAATCCTTCTTACCTCCATCATGGAGAAGCAATGCCAGTTCCCCACTGTAATCTGGATCAGTCACCTCTTCTAACACTGTTATTCATTTCTTAACCTCTTATTTTAAGGGGATTGAAGCCCAAAGCGACCAGGAGAAATCTGAGCTTCCAGTGCAATGGAATGTTTGTTGTAGCTCCTGACAGGAGCACTCCCTCCTCTGGAACCAAAACTTCTAGGTCAGCAGGACTTAAGGTAGGGAGAACAGGAAGTAAAAATATTCCTAGTGGGTCATTAGGGGCAATAGTGAGGGGCACTATTCCCTTTTCTAGTCCTTGATTACTAGACCTGTGGATTCTGGCCATGGGAGAAACTGGACCATATATTGGTGGCTGACTCCAAACATAGACTGCTTTCTGGACAACCCTGCCCCAGTCCTCCAGGCAGACACCAACTAATTGGTGCTGTAACTGTGTCTTGAAAAGGCCATTTCATCTTTCTATCCAGTTAGCTATTTCCGGTTAGTGAGGAGCAAGGTAGGACCATTGGATTCCATGATCATGGGCTCAATCTTACACTTTTCTGGCTGTGAAGTGGTTTCCTTGATCACAAGCAATACTGTGTGAAATACCACGACATTGGATAAGGCATCCTGTAAGTCAAAAGGGGCTGATTTTTGAAGAAGCGTTATATGCAGGAAAGGCAAATCTATAACCAGAAAACATTTCTACTCCAGTAAAGACAAACTGTTGTCCTGACCATGGATGAAGTGGTTCAATGTAGTCAACCTGCCACCATGTTGTTGATTGGTCACCCTGGGGAATGCCACCATATCTGGAGCTTAGTGTTAATCTCTGTTGTTGGCAGATACGGTACTCAGCAGCAGCTGTAGCCAGGGCAGCTTTGGTGAGAGGATGTTGTCCATGTCCATACATGAGCCCATGTATAACCTCCGTCTCTGTCACCATGGCCACTTTGTTCATATGCCCATTGAACAATGACAGGAATGGCTGGAGAAACAGGCAGATTGTCCACCGAACAGGTCATCCTATCTACTTGGTTATTGAACTCCTCCTCAGCTGAAGTCACCTTTGGATGAGCATTTTTACATGGGACACAAATAACTTTCCATCCTTTACCCATTTGGAGAGATCTACCCACAAACTTCTTTTCCAGATGTCTTTCTCACCAATTTTCTGGTCATGCTCATTCCAAGAACCTGACCATCAAGTTTATCTATTGGCTACAGCTCATGAGCCAGTGAACAATTGTACATCTGGCCATTTCTTCTTCCAAACAAACTGTAACACCATGTGTACTGCCCGAAGTTCTGCCCACTGTGAAGACTTCCCTTCTCTAGTATCTCTCAGGGGTGTCCCAGAAAGGGGTTGTAATGCTGCAGGGGTCCATTTTTTGGGTGGTGCCATCAATGAATCAGTCCCTAGTCTCTTCTTAGTCAACTAATCACAAAGAGCACACCATGAGTCCATAGATACATACTTGGCAGCAGACAACATTGTAACAGGAGTATAAACCATAGGAATTTAGGCAAGTTCTTCATGTAGCTTGCTTGTGTGACAACCAAAAATAACCATTACAGTAACTGTTGTTATTGCCACTGAAATCAAGCTGGTACCTTAGTTAAGGAACCTGGACTTCATTACAGAAGTTGTAGGGTTATAATCTGAACTCAAGTCTCTCCAACTGCCAAGTCTTTTCTTACTGATATTTCATCCTCCTTCCCTCCTTGATAGAACATACACCATCAATTTCATTTTTAATTTGCATCTCCTTTTCACTGAACACTCTGTTCTTGTCTGAAACATTAAGCGAATAAGCAATCTGCACACCTATGCATCCGGAAAACTCAGCTTACGGCCTTGTTTAGGACACACAATACACCCTCTTTTCTCCTCCACAATAAAGGTTAAATGGGAGACAGAGGAGCTGTGCTCTCCAATGACTACTGTCAGCCTGTAGANGCCGCACTCTGCAGATACCTCTCTATTTAAAGTTCAAAGAGGCACAGGTTAACAATAAGGAAGGAAGCCGCGTGGCCCTGACTAAGCCACCCAACAATAGAAATAATGGCTGCAAAAGGTAAGCTGTAAGGCGAGGGGGTTTCTTGGCAAAAATAGCGTCCCACCTATTTTACTTCGTTTCTTAGCATTTTGATCTCGAGGAAGTTAGGCTCTCTGCTAAAGAACCAGTGGCTGCAAAAAGCTATTAAATATGCAGGTTTTGGCCCATGTTTGTAAGATGAATAATTTTGAAATGATCAGTGAAACAGAATAATTTCATACCTGACTTTTTTGGGGAAAGGTGAATTATAGACTATTTGTTTCTCATATTGAACTGTATTGGAGATCTTGGGGCGGGGGTGGTAGTTGGACCAGTAGTAAGAGCAGTTGAATTCTTCTGCAGGATGGCTGTGTGAATTTGGGGGGGGGTCTCCCCACTTCTTCGAGTCTACATTATGACTGTCAAATGTGAATATTGAGCTCAATCATCTCTGACATGCTTCCTATCTGAAGTATTGTTTCTAATTCTTAAACCTTATTTCATATTTATTTGGTTCTATAAAATACTTGATTCCAATATGACTAAACAGACAGACTGAATATATCTTTTTCTGAGAAGCAGTTTTTAAATACATACATGGCAGTCTTTGCTTTCAACCCTGACAGCAGTTAACATTGTGAGACATTACATATTATCATCCCTATTTTTCACTTAAGGAAACTGAGACATAACAAAATTTGGCATGTGTCCATGGTCACCAGGATGTGGTAGCACCAGGCCTTGGACCTGGGCAGTGTTGCTCCACCGTGAAGTGCCTGTAAGAACACTTCCGGTGGCGACCACTTTGGGAAGCTGGGAACTGGACAAACAGTAAAGCATTTTGAAAAGGCTCTTGCGTTTAAAGAGAAGTTTTATTTTTATTTGTGCCATTGACGTAAGTGATTTAGGAAGAACATTGGGTTTCATGTTTTCCAAATGATACGTCAGATGATGGAAGAGCTGAAAATATTGGAGTTAGAAGATGGCTTGGTTAAAATGCACAGACACTTGTATTGCTTTACAATGCATAGTAAATAAAGGGATATTTACTCTTATAGCTAGAAATGCAAATTTTATTAAATCAGGTGGTATAAAATTTTATTAAAAGTACACTTGCATTAAACATTTATATTCATTTGGAATATCTACTAATTTTCAAGTTTTTTGAAGCTGTTGGAAGTACTGTATCACTTACATGAATAATTAAAAAAACCATCATGTAGTTTCATTCTATTGGCATCTTAATTCACAAAAAATCTTTCTCCCAAATGAGACTAAAGTATGTCTCATAATTGTTGCTTTACCGTTAAAGCCACAGCACATGGCAGGTAAGGAGGAGGTTTCACCTTCTGTGCATTATGCCTTGCTCAAGGTCACAAACAGGAGAAGTGAGAAAATCCCCTTTTGTCAGATAAGAAAGACTTCAGCATTTCATGAAGAACATCGAAACTATTAAAATTCATTTAAGCTTCAGAAAGTTGTCTATTGTGAAAGCATCTTCTAATTTTAGAAGCACCTCATCTCCTGATATCTTTATTTTAATAGCATTAAGCACCCTTCACATTTGAAGTGATGGAAATTGTAGTGGGACTGCAATTGCTAAGAACACCCATTCTCTCTTTTAGCTAATGGCATATGATCTCATTGTATTCTCCAATTGAGACTATATCTTAGTCCTTAACACAGAGACACTAATTCTATAATATGTTTTTCTGTGCTGCTTTTCAGTATTTTGTGTAGGCTATACATGATAAGTATTACAGAAATCATGTTCATAAATTGTTTTTCTCCAGATGAGGTACAAGCCGGAAGTGAGACATTATACAAGTGTCTTTCATGTGTGCTGGATTGTTATTGCCCGTAGTCAAGCTCAGTACTGGTGCTGATAGTGAACGACTTTAAAGAAATAAATTCTTTTTTTTTCTGATGATGATTATGTAAGGTCTGATGTTTTCATCTTCCTGTGAAAACGAAGATGAAAGTCAGTTATTGAGATCAAGAACAATTCTCGAAACAATTGAATCTTGTATGTTATGAGAAATTCACGTTAGTGGGAATTACTAACAGTTATATTGGATTGCTGTTATGTAAACAGCTGCTAGAACCATTGCCGAACAAGCTCCTGAGTAGGTTCTGTAGCCACTAAACACAGGCATGGTTGTGGTTCAAGTTTGCAAAGCTTTGCACACAACGTATAGGACAGGCTCCAAAGCTACAGAGAAACCTTGTCTCGAAAAACAAAACAAAACAAAAATTCAAAACTGCACAAGGTCATGGAGCTGTAAAAAGGTGACCTACGGTTTGAACCTGAGACTTCTATTTCAAATATCCAGCATTTATCATTCAGTGGCAGGGTGTCTTCTGAAGAAACAGGACAAAAATACTCAAGTCTGCCCCTAACCAGAGTGCACGTTTTCTTAGCTCCCCCAGAGATCTTTCGTTGTTTTTCTTTATAAAGTTTGATGCCGAAAAGGTCTATTTAATCTGTTTTCATTGCTTTTAAACAGAGTCAACATCGCCACGGCTTATGGTTCCCGTTCTTCTCCTGGTTGGATGGATTGTAGGCTGTATCATCGTGGTTTACATAGTCTTCTCTTAGACAAGTAAGGGTTTTAGCAATGAAGGTTTTTTCACGGCATAATTATTCTAGCACTGATCATGTCTGTTTTGCTAATGAAATGTTTTGTCATTCAGGCAAGAAGACTTCAGGCTGATACCACTTAGAAGAACTAAGAAAAACATGAACATGATTGAGCATTAAAGGTGTCTCATTAAACAGCTGCAGTGTTTCGTATCTTCTGGAAGCTAGAATTTGTTTGCCTAAGAATATCTTAGGAACTTGATCCAATTACAGATTTAAAATATAAGAAAATTCAGGTGGAGTTTTCTGTGTCAAGAAAGTAGGAAATATATGCTTCAATATGGCTAAAAACACATTAAGCAGCAAGGTTGAGTATGATAATTTTATTAGATTAAAAATGTTTTGTAGCCACCTTCCAAAATGGAAAAATGGACTAAAGAACAAAAAATAAACAGAAGACAAAGAACAACTGAAAAACTTGCATCTTAGCTCTGGTTCATAATGAGAAGTGTAATTTAAACCATACCGAAAGGCCATTGCTAACAGTTGTGTAACAGATAAAAATGTTTGACGTCACTTGTGTTGGTAAGGCTGTGGTAGAGGAGCCCTTCCATACACTGTCTTTGAAAACTCCAAAGGGAATATTTTATTGTCGTTTGCCTTTTGGAGACCATCTTTGTGGTGTTCAAATTGGATTTAAGATATCCTCCTGCCTCAGGCTCCTGCAGTAATAGGAAATGTGGGTGTGTACTGTTTCCCCAGCCTAGGCATAACATTCTGGGAGTGTATGTGGAAGTTAGAATATTCCAGAATGCATATGTTTATTTTGAACCAGTTGTTTGTTTTCCAAGAATATGTCAATTTTCACAAAGATAGCACCAAAAAATATAAAAGGGGTCAGAATCAACTATGATGTACACATGGTTTTAGAGCAATGTAGCTTTAGAAAGGAATGAGAAAGGTCTTTTGATGTAGGAGGGTCATCTGTCTATGTGTTACTTTCATTGGTTAA
>LOEQ01003293.1:262506-275826 GCA_001685075.1 Bramus lutescens | reverse complement strand
ACAGTTTCTGTGTGGTTATTTCAGGGCTGAGCAGCCAGGAACAAACAAGCAGCCACGTACAACACATCATTAAAATCATTTTTATAAAAGTGTGTATATTGAAAGAAATAGGCTTTAAAAATGAAGAGTAGAAATTCAAATATTTCAACCATGGTGCCAACATCCACACCCAACCACTCAATTTTATTGGCTCTGTAATTTCTAATAAGTCTAATTATTCTCCAAACCTCCAGGGCAATACAGATGGATTAGACACTGCTATCTAGAATGTCTCTGGAGCTGAGAGGAAGCAATTAAAAGTGTGTTCCAAATGGCTTTGTTAAATGGTAGCTAAGAGAGTAAAAATAGGAACAGTAAAGTGTGAGCAGACACTGAATGAACTAGTTCACCATTAAGACAGAATCAAGCCTGTTGTTCACCTGGACCAGTCATGCACAGGGCATGTGGGACTTCTGAAGACAGGAATCCACCTCAGCTAATGATCATGGTAGGGAAGATTGACTGTCTTAATCCCTATCCTATTGGTGTGAAGAGACACTATGACCACAGCAACTCTTATAAAAGAAAGCACTTAATTGGGGGTGGCTTACAGTTTCAAAGGGAAGCATGGTGTTAAACATGGCTGCTCAGAGGAAGACATGGTGTTGGAAAAGTCTACATCCAGATCCTTTCAAATAATGTCACTCCCTGGTGACTGAGCATCAAATCTATGAGCCATTCTTTTTAAACCACCACAAGCATATTATGAAAGAAAGGGAGCATGTGCTGGCTAAGTTTATGTTAACTTAACACAGGCTTGAATCACCTGAGGGGAGGGAACCCCATATGGAAAAGTTCCTCCATAAGACTGAGCTGTAGGCAAGCGACATCGTGTAAAAGAATTAATCACGTTGATATGGGAAGGCCCAACCCATTGTGGGTGGTGGCACTTCTGGGCTGGTGGTCCTGGGTGCTATAAGAAATCAGGCCGAGCAAGCCTTGGGGAGGAAGCCAGTAAGCAGGACTCCTCCATGGCCTCTGCATCAGATCCTGGGCCCTGGTTCCTGCCTTGTTCGAGTTCCTGTCCTGACTTCTTTCAATGATGAACAGTGATATAGAAGTGTAAGCCAAATAAACCCTTTCCTCCCCAACTTGCTTTTGGTCATGGTATATCATAATAGTAACCTTAAAAGGACATGAACTCTTGCTGCATCCTAAAGAAGAGCTGGGATTGGACAAGCAAAAAGAAAGAGAAAGAATATTAAACCTCCAAAAGATAGCAGAAACAAAGGCCTGGAGCCTGTGTAGAGCTATCCTTCCATCAGAACACCAGCAGAATGTCAGTAAAGAAAGGGAAGATCAGAGAAGTGAGACAGTTGAGCAATGTGTCACAGGTTATTTGGGGCTCTTTTCCTGAGGTCAGACTTCATTCTGCAAATAGGAAAACAGTGGAAGATTTTCAAGCAATATGACATGAGAAAGAGTAGATTTTAATATACCATCCGTGCATGTAAAAAGGATGCTGTGGCTTTCCCTAAAGTCCAAGTCAAACTAGAGTTCTTTGAAAGTAGGGTGCCTCGAGTGAGAAATAGCCTCTATAGAATCAAGCTATAAGGCATTTTCTTAATTATCTGTTGTGGGTGGTGACACTTCTGGGCTGGTGGTCCTGGGTTCTATAAGAGAGCATGCCGAGCAAGCCACAAAGAGCAAGTCAGTAAATAGCACCACTCCATGGTCTCTGCATCAGCTCCTGCCTCCAGGTTTCTGCCCTGTTTGAGTTCCTGTCCTGACTTCCTTCAATAATGAACAGTGATCTGGAAGTATAAGTAAAATAAACTGTTTCCTCCCCGATTTGTTTGACCATAGTGTTTCTTCATAGCAATAGAAGCCTTAACTAAACAGTGGTCATGAACTCTAGTGTGCTGGTTAGTTTTTCTCAACTTGATACAAACTAAAGTCACCTAGGAAGAGGGAACCTCATTTGAGGAATTGCCCCAGTTAGACTGGCCTGTATGCATGACCATAGGTCATTTCCTTGATAAATAATTGATATGGATTAGCCCATCCTACTGTGAGTGATACCAGCCCTGGGCAGGTGATCCTGGGTTGCACTAAATGAAAACAGCAAGCTGAGCAAACCATGGGGAGCAAGTCAATAATCGGCATTCTTCTATTGTCTCTGTTTTGGTTCCTGCCTTGACTTCCTGCTTTGGCTTCCTGCAGTATTGGATGGGGACCTGGGAGCTATAGGATGGGGTGGATCCTTTCTTCCCTGCTTTGCTTTTGGTCAATGTGTTTTGTCACAGCAACAAAACCAAACTAGAATATCTGGGAACGGGGAGTGGTACTAGGGATGGGGCCAATGACAATTGGGCTGAGGAGAACTCAGAAAAACACTCAAGGGACAAGTCTTCAGGGCTCAGGGACTGACTGAGCTAGGTGGGAGGTGGGGAGCACTGGAAGGGTCTTGTTGGTGGCACCTACCGCTGAGGCAGAGGGAGAAGGAAGCCTGAGCTTGTTCAAAGGTGAGATGTGTTCAAGGAGAAGCATAATAAATGAAATAATTTTCCAAATTCTCTATTGAAACAGCCAGTATCTCACACTTGCGAATGTTTTTTTTAAATAAATAAAGTGTTGAAATGAAAGCTCTCAGTCCCCAAAGGATTTAGTTTCAATTTTCCACAACATAATAAGATGTTTGCTCGTTTCTTAAGTAGGAGGAGTGAGGAATTGCCCTAATGCAACTATGCCCACACATCCAGTGCATCCCATTAGTCAGGCGGCTTGTCCATCAAGAGTTTATAATGAGAGGCTCTAGGGACTCCAGAATTGTTTGTTTTATATGTCTGAGTCGCTACAGACGTGTCTGGAGAAGCTTCGACATCGGTACAGCTCTTCAATGGTTTCTCCCCTGGCAGAGGTCAATGTACTCATCTTCTTAGAACACAAGTGAATTTCCTAGAAGAAGAGCAGCAGGGAACACCGTGACCAGAATTGCCTCATACTCTTGAGACCATCTCTACAGCACCCCACTCACTTGAGAAGAAAAACCAGAGTCCCCATCCAGAAAGGGGAGAGAGACAGAAGAGAATTATCAGGGCCTCAAGGAGCTGTCACTGCCTGGAGCCACTTCAAAGTTTACCAAGAAACACAAGGAAAAAGATATGGGATTTACCAAGTTAAGAGTTGCTTTATTATGGGATGCAGAAAGACTAAAGGAGCCTTAGCATATGTACTTACCAGAGCTTGTGGCTTTAGTGAAGGTATACTAAACTTAATCTACCTGTCAACAGATTCACTTCCAGGGGGCCTCACCTTGTTAGAAAGTGGGAAGATGCACATTAGAGCCATTTGGGGAGCTTTAGAACAGGGCCAGTGCTGAGCCTCATAACTTTTTGTTTGTTTGTGTTTTTGTTTGTTTTATTTTTTTGAGACAAAGTTTCTGTGTACCACTGGCAGTCCTTGAACTCACTCTGTAGACCAGGGTGACCTCATACTCACAGAGATCCACCTGCCTCTGCTAGGACTCACGACCCTAATTTCCTGTGCTCCACCACTGTCCCTTGGCCCTGTTCTCTTAAGAGGCTGATGTAGTTATGGATGTGGTTGTGCTCTGGGAATTGAGAGTTTTTTTTTAATTTTTCCCTGTAGAGAAGCACTGCCGACATTTGAAGAAGAGAAGTTTCAATTTGGTTTGGTCTCTGCAGTAGTGACAGTCTAAAGTAGTTCATGTTATTTGCCTATTTACGTTTGAGACAGGGTCTCATACAATCCAGGCTGTCTTCATGGTCACTATGTTAGCTTGAACTTCTTAGTCTCCTCCTAGCTCCTGAGTACTGGGATCACAGGCATGTACCACCGTGCCTGGATTATGTGGTGCTGGGGACTGACAAGCATACTACCAACTGAGCATAATCAGCTTCGGCAGACATGTACAGCTCAGTTCAGATGACTGAAAATATTTGAGTTGATATAAAAGCTAAGTAAACAGAAAAAGAAGCTTAAAAAGAGAAAAAGACAAAGATTCCATTTTTCGTGTTGTTGTTGTTGTTGTTCAAACATTCATAACTGTTCTGAGTCAGTTAGACAATGAGAACATTGGACCATCTCAATACACATGTCAAAGTTGACATGACAGAACTTAAATTGTTTTCTGTCAATACACAAAGCAAAAGTAAGCTCTGTGTGTTCTTTTCTATCATTAGTTGATCCAAAGTTAATTAAATTTCTTAACATATGATTCTAACTAGGAATGGTGGTACATGCTTATAATCCCAAGCACTCAGAAGGCTGAGGGAGGAGGATTGCAAGTTCGAGGTCAGCTGGAATTACATAGTGAGTCCGCACCATCATCACCAGCACATAATTTGAATTACTGTTTCAATTCTTTGCCCCTTTTTGTTCTGCCAAAGGCTTTACAATACCTCCTAGTAGAATAGGAAATTCTCCCTGTATGTTCCTGTTGATTTGGAGCTTGGTCACATGACTTGCTTTGGCCAGTGCAGTGTCAATCTAATTGATATAAGTGGAGGTTCCTAATTTTCTGGATGTCTGGCTTGCATTGTGTATTTTCTTACCCTTTGTCTTATTTAGGGTTTCTATTGCTGCTACAAAACACCATAATCAAAAAGCAAGTTGAATAGGAAAGAGTTTATGTAGCTTACACTTCCACATCATAATTCATTGCTAAAGGAAGTCAGCACAGGAACTCAAACAGGGCAGGATCCCAGAGGCTGAACTTGAGGCAGAGGTCACAAAGGGGTGACGCTTTAAGCCTTGTTCCTCCTGGCTTGGTCAGCCTGCTTTCTGATTGCCCAGGACCACCAGCCCAGGGATGGTACCACCCACAATGTGCTAGGCCCTCCCTCATCAATCATGAATTAAGGAAATGCCTTGCAGCTAGATTTTATGGAGGTTTTTTTCTTAGTTAAGTTTCCCTCCTTTTAGATAACTCTAGTTTGTGTGTCAAGTGGGCTTAAATCCAACCTGCACACACCCTTTGTGAGAATAACAAAGCCTTGGGAGCTGCTGTTCCAAGAATGAGGAAATATGACTATAGGTATGTTTGGGTCTACAGTCCTGAGACAAGCTCTGCAAATTGAAGACAAGACCAGCTAAAGCATAGCCAGTTAATAGATCCCTGAGCGAGAAAGAGCGATTTTTCATGCAAACTGAAGGTTGCATGATTTGTAGGATTCGGGGCAATAACTGACTAACACATCCAGATAAGGAGCAAACCAACTAAACAAGAGATCCTCCACCCCAGTGCTCACATGCTCACGTACTGACTCATTCATTTTCCTTGTTTTAACCGCTGCATTTCTCAACTTCTAAGTATATTCTTCTACCTGCTCCATACTTGAGCTTGAAAGCTGAAATGGAAGAGTTGTGATAGTCAACATCACTAATGGATGGCCAGTCCTTTTGGTGTTGACTGTTTGCAGACTGCCAGGAGTGTCTATCCCCTCCCCCCGGCATAGAGTAAGTGTGGAGGGGAGGGGGTCTTACTGAAGCTTGTTTGGCAGGAAGACCAAAATATCCATATAACAATCAGAAGCAAGGGAGAATGGGCTCATAAGGGCTGTTGGTCATGAAGAATAAAGCTGTACTTAGCTTAGTAGGCCAGAAAAGCTTTAAAAGGCTATGAGGGGCTAAGGTTTTCAGCAGAGGGACTTAGAAAGAAAACACAGGATGCCTGCATCACTTCCTTTTCTTGTTGCTATGACCAAATGCCTGACAAGAGACATGTGAGGGATGAAGCATTGATTTTGGCTCGTGGTTTCAGGGTACACGGAGCAGACGTCATGATGAGAGGAGCTTGAGGCATCTGGCCATATTACATCCATAGTCAGGAAGTAGAGATAGATAAATGCTGATGCTTACCTTGCTTTTTGCTGTCTCCTCTGTCTGGTACCCCCATCCAGTGGGATGGAAACCACCCATCCAGTTAGGGTATATCTTCCCACCTCCGTTTAACATAATCTAGAAAATCTCACAGACACACCCAAACATGTGTCTCCTGGGTTATTCTGATCCTGTCAAGCTGATACTTAGTGTTAACCAGCACAATACCTAACCAGTATTCTCACTGAACAGATAGGAGAGTTGGGAAAGGAACTGCTAAGTCTTCGTTTCATCTGTAAAATAGAGACACCATGCCCTGATTAACTGGGTATTGTGTTTTAAAATACCTGCCATGGTGTCTGGTATATACTAGAGACTATTATTTTACTTTGTTTATTGCTGTGTGTGTGAAGTGTCTGTGTCTATATGCATGCATGGGCACAGACATGTCATGGTGTGCAAAGAAGCGCCAGAGAACAACTTTGTGGAGTTAGGGCTCTCCCTCCACCTTTGCATGGGTTCTGAGGATCAACTCAGAATACTAGGCTAGCATGGTGAGTGCTTTACCCACTGAGCCTTCTCACCAGCCCAGGGGATGTTACTATGATGCTTTGGGAAGATGATTCTGCAGCAACACAAGTGGAAGATAGTTAATGGGGGAATGAGGCTGAAATAGCATACATATGTTGGATGCGTACAGTGTTCCAGGCTCTGTGGTGAACACATATATTAAATCCCATAAAATTATTCTAGAGTAAATATCTACCGTCTTAGTGATATAGATGAGAAAACTCAAGCACAAAAAGATTAAATAATTTTTCAAGATCCTGAAGATGGTAACCCTGGCTCCAGAATCCTCGTTCTTAATTGCTAGATGTGTGGTCTCAAAGCAATGAGAACTTTCAGAGAGGTATATTGTGAGAGCATTTGAGGCCAAGTGCACATACACCAGAGTTAATGGAGCAGCCAGGAGCACATAAAGGAGGAAGTTTCTGGAAAAAAAAAGAGAGATGTAACATGAGGGGCTGCTTGTTGGGGTTGACTATCCTGTCTGGTTCCCACAGCTGTTTAGCCCCAAAGAAAATCATACAGAGATCTTTATAAGTTAGAAAGCCTATTGGCCCATATGCTCAGGTTACCCATCAGCTCCTGTAGCCTACATTAACCCATTATTCTTATCTATGTTAGCCACGTGGCTCAGTACCTTTTNCAGTGTTTATTTAAAACATGATTGACAGATTACAGACAATTCTCCCACACCAGAGAGACAGTATAGCAAGTTAACACGGTAGCCAACAACAAGCCAGGGAATGCTGGAAGAAGAGCCCAACTATAGCTGATCTTTTCACATTGGAATGTTCCTTGAAGTTATGTTCCAGGTGATTTTATCATATCCATGAAGCATGAGAAACCTGAACCATGAACTGAAAAAAATCACCCCAGTTTTGGACTACAGTGATTGACTTACAAGAAGGAGTAGGATCTTCTCTTTGGTCATTTTTTTTCTAACCCTGAGAGACTACTGTGATATTATACCAAAGTAACTCATATGAGAAGGGCCTTAGTGTCCAAGTCCCAAGCAAATGAGAACTATCAGTATGTATATCCGATTCTGATATTGACTCTCTACCTGAAAGCTTCTCATAGCTCTCCATGTCTTCCAAAGACTGATGGTTTCATACACATCCCCACTACCACCAAGTCTTCGCCTGGCCTTTCGTGAATCCACCGGACCTTCCTCTTGGCATGACATCCAAACTGTTTACTTAGGATTGTTGCTACACATAGCAGCTGAACAATGAAAACACTTACACATCTATCTGCAAAAAACATTTCAGGATCAGGAATTATATTATCAATATTATATCATTGTTCTTTCCAGTAAAATGAAGGGAAGCTTCCCATTTAATGACTTTTACTTAGGAGCAGGGTTTGAGGGTGTATTAAAATATGATGTATTGGGGCCATATAGTGGGAATTTGATACATTTGACAAATAGGTAGCTACACAGATGAAAACAGCAGAAGCTTCTATGTCAAGATGGAGGAAGCCTGCAGGAGGGAGACAATGCATACATTGTATAGTTTTTGCTTTCCTCTCATGTTATAGTCTTTTAGTAGTTACTTACAAGGTGTCTTCTTATTTGGATTTTTTTAAAACAAAATGATGGGTCATGCATGGTGACAGAAGCGTTTAGTCCCAGAACTCGGGAGGAAAAGGCAAGCAAATCTCTGAGAGTTAGAGGCCAGCTTGGTCTCCAAAGAGAGGTTCAGTACAGTCAGGGCTGTTACACAGAGAAATCCTGTCTGACCCATCACCCAAAGAAAAGACAAAATGGTGGGACTTGGAGATAATAATCTTTGTGCTTTGTACTTTCCTTTTGAAATATTAAGGCAACTAATCCACCTGCAGCTCTACTAGGTTATGTTCCCTCACGAACCAGGGCAGCCCCCAAGACTAGATTATATGGTTAAAGCCTGTGTGGAAATGGAGGCATTGTTTTGGGAAGATATAAAATGTATCCATTGGAAGCCATTACCATGTTAGCACTAACTAATGCCCTAAGGGTTAACTGTTTTCTGTTCTACTCTCTGGAGGGTGAAGTATATGCAGTTGAAAAGAAGCCCCTGGGCAGATAGGAGAGGCCATGTGTGTGTAATGGATGTCTTGACTTGGACAGTGGGTTAATGTGAAGCTATCAAATGGGCAAGCATGCTAAGAACAAATAATTTATTTCACTAGTTGCCCTAGAATTGGCCTTCACCATCACAGTGAATGTTGTTTAAAATGTGTTACTCATTGGCTGAAGATTAAACACAAGGTTAAACAGAACTTTTCATCACAGTGACATTATGATGATTTCCACTGCCCATGGAAACCAGAAGCCTAGCTCTGGACAGTGCCTATGATAGACAGTGGGCTGCATGCCCAAGAGCCCAGCCATCCCCTTCTCCCTAACAAACAGTACCCTGGTGTTCGCTCAGGTTTCAGATAACCAATATGTTACAAAGAAGCGCAGGATACCCTCTCAGATCCACAGGATGAATCCTGAATAGAAGAGAATCACCATGCTTCTTGCTGGTCATTGGTTTGGGAAAGAACTTACAACACCCAACTCAGGACATAAGGGAAGATCTGTGAAAGTATATTCTTTACCCAAAGAGAGAGACAGAAGAAAAAACTGGCCTTTCCATCTCTGTCTCTGGCTGGTTGAAGAAGCAATCATAGGATCTGCTACATTCATTTAGGTTGGTGTATATGATAAAACAATGAAGGTTTTTTTTCATAGCCAGCCAGCATTTCTGAAATCTCATTTTTTTTCTAGGTGAGAAGGAAGCTGCTGAGGAAAAATCATACTGAAAGTTAAAGGTTAAACCAATGTGCAATGATATTTTTATTAAAAAATAATACCTCCAGTTCAAAATTTTATTGGTATTTTACCCTATAGAACCATTGGGAGAGAAAAAATGGAGTTATCTATTCTACAGAGTTCATAAAAGGTATTGTACAGTATGTCACAAACACAAAAGGGCTGAAGATATGCCTCAGTGGTAGAGCATTTGCTTGGCATGGTGGGTGCCTGCATTCAGTCCCCAGCACCAACAGGAAAAATGTAAGTAAATAATACAAAAGAACTCAAAAGAGAAAATAAGCCACCTCCAAAACTTATACCCATCAGTTTAAATATCTATAGGTGAGTTTTGCCAATCCTCATCAGAAAGAATTGGTGAACTGAATATTTTCACATTCCCAGCAATTAAACTAAAAGTAGACTATTACCAATGAGTCACTTCAGAGTTCACGACTCTGTACAATTGTCTCTGAAATCCTCACCATTCCAGCCGTCTGCTTTGCTTGCTTTGCTGTACTCCTCAGCATCCCTAATGGATGGAAAGGTACCAAACAGAGAAGAAGAAAACCTTGAGATACATCTTTTAATGGCTTCAAGAGTTGATGAAGATATGTGCCTCAAAGGATCTTGACAAGAATTGAGTGATGTTTATGTATGTTACATACATCGGGCAGATATATTTCCTCCTGGATTCTGTTCACATGGGAACATTCATGGTTTGATTTTTCTGTCAAGTTGCCACATCCTCAGTGTTCATGCAAAAATGAGGCTGAAGAGTTTTACATGTAATTATCACATTTGTTCCCATTATATACCTTCCATGTGATCCTTGCAACACTATGGGGGTTGTAAATGTACAGAAACATTCTCCACCGTCAAAACAATCTTCCCAGCCAGGCATGGTAGTATACACCTGAAATCCTACTACTTGGGAGGGAGAGGCAAGAGGATCAGGAGTTTTCAGGCCAGTCTGGGCTATGTGAGCAATTACCTCAAAACAAACAAAAACTCTTTACAATCTAGTTAGCTATAGAAATAGATTCCCACTCAAAGTTGCTTCCCCACTAAATATAACCTAGAGAATGTTTTTGAATCATGAAATGAGCTTATTTCCTTCTACAGATCAACTCCTTGGGCCTCATTGAACATCTCGGGGGTGACAAATGTTAGAAATAACATCTGGACATTTTGACTCTCAGAGCAATGTTTCCATTCTCTCTTTGTGCCTTTCAGTGATGAATGTCATTAAAATTATTTTTGACAAAATTTCTAAGATTCCATACACTTTTATCTTTTTTCCTACTGTACTGATAGCTCTTTCTCAATCACTCTTGGTTCATTTTCAATTTCCCAAACTGTAAAAGGTAGTGGGGCCCAATACCGCTCACCTCAGACGATTTCTCCGTCTGTCCATCCTCCATTGGTGAATGTACTAGGTAGTTTTATGACAACTTAACACAAGCTGAAGTCACTGGAGAAGAGGGTGCCTCAATTGATAAAATTCCTCCATAAGATCAGGCTGTAGGCAAGCCTGTAGGGCAGTGGTCCTCAACCTGTGGCTCATGACCACTTTGGGAGGGGGCACATATCAGATATCCTACATATCAGATATTTACAATTCATAACAGCAGCAAAATTACAGCTATGAAATAGCAATGAAATAATTTTATTTTTAGGGTCACCACAACATGAGGAACTATATTAAAGAGTCCCAGCATTAGGAAAGTTGAGAAATGCTGTTGTAGGGAAAATTCTTTTTTGTTATAATTTATTTAAATTTATTTTACATGCATTGGTGTGAAGGTGTCATATTCCCTGGAACTGGAGTTACAGACAGTTGTGAGCTGTCATGAGGATGCTAAGAATTGAACCCTGGTCCTCTGGAAGAGCAGACAGTGCTCTTAACCACTGAGCCATCTCTCCAGCCCCATAGAGCATTTTCTCAATTAGTGATTGATGGGGGAGAGCCCAGCCTAGTGTGGGTGGTGCCATCGCTGGGCTGGTGGTCCTGGGTTATATAAGAAAGCAGGCTGAGCAAGACAGAAGCAGCAAGCCAGTAAGGAGCACCTGTCCATGGCCTCTGCATCATCTCTTATCTCCAGTATTCTGCCCTGTTTTGAGTTTCTGTCTTGACTTCCTCCAGTGATAGACTATGATATGGAAGTGTAAGTCAAATAAACCCTTTCCTCCCCAACTTGATTTTGATTATGGTGTTTCATCACAGATATAGTAAAAGTAAGAAAATGATCCCATTCAATATAGCTTTCACCTATATATTGATGCATCTCCTTCTTCCCTCCAGAAATGTATGCTCATCTACCTGCCTGACATCTCTATATGGATTTCTAAAAGTTACCTCAAACTTACATTTGTTTTGTCTTAATTCTTTTCACAAGATCTTCCTCGATTCAATAACTAGAACCTCAATTCTTCTCATTTTCAAGCCCTGAATCTTAGTGTCCTGGTTTACTTTCATTGTTATGATAAGTGCTGTGACCACAAGCAACTTGCTGAGGAAAGGGCTTATTTCAGCTTATAGCTATAAACCATCACAGAAGAAGTTGGGGTAGAAACTCATGGCAGGAATCAGGACAGAGACAATGGAAGAATGCTAATTTACTGGCTTGCTCCTCCTGGCTTGCTCAGCCTGTTTTCTTACACACCCGAGAGTCACCTGTTGGCAGATGACACTGCCCACAAAGGCTAGGCCCTTCTGTATCAATCAAGAAAATGACAACAGTCTCACCTACAGGCCAGTCTAAAGGAGACATATTCTCAATTGAGGTTCTCTATGCTCAGATTACTCTAGCTTGTGTCAAGTTGATGAAAACTAATCAACACACTTGAGTATCATCCTGGATTCTTCATTTCTCTTATATCTCACGGTCATTGCATCATCAGCTTTTGCTGGCATTACTTTCAAACTATAACAAGTCTCAACACTATTAATGGGCCATTCTAGATTGTCACTATCACTTCCTAATTAGATTTACCACAAGAGCATTGGAAACAGGTCTTTCAGTTCTATCCTTGGTCACCTTAACACAGAAGCCAGAAGGATATTGTTTAAACAGAAGCTGAATGTGTTCCTTCCATGGCTCACAGTCTTGCATTGACACATCTTGCATTACTTTTTCTGGAGAAATATAAACAAGCATTTATTTATTCACCCCAGATAGGGTACAAATGATATTCCAAAGAAAGTATCCCATTAAAGTGCATTTTGGTGAGCCAATACATTTATTTCCCTGTCTTACAGAAGCATGGGTGACTCAAAACAGAAGTATTGTGAAAAAAAAACCTCATCCTAGATTAGGTGGAAACCTCCTGAAAATTAAAAATATGGAGTCTACCCTTTAGTTAACTTTGTGCTGTGAGAACCTGACTTTGCAAGCTCTGTTTTAAAGAAGATTCTTCATCATAAACCATATAATGAGCAGGGGACGGGGGCCAATCTCAACTCCAGAAATGTGCTATGATAGTGAAATTTGAACAGATATTCTATGAAATCACCAATTAAGGAACAGGATCATAAAATTTAACAAGGTTCAGATGTTCCTGAGTGATGTGGGATTTCCCTCTGTATGTTGTGAATACCATAGGTTAATAAAGGAACTGGCTTGGCCTGATAGGGTAGAACAGAGCTAGGCAGGGAAAACTAAACTGAATGCTGAGAGAAAGAAGGGCGGAGTCAGAGCAAAGCCATGTAGCCCTACCAGAGACAGACTCCGGTTGGAATCTTGCTGGTAAGCCAAAGCCACATGGTGATACACAGATTACTAGAAATGGGTTAAATAAAGATGTAAGAGTTAGCCAATAAGAAGTTAGAGGTAATGGGTCAAGCAGTGTTTTAAATAATATAGCTTCTGTGTGATTATCTTGGTTCTGGGTGGGTGGGACAAACAAGCAGCCTTCTCACTACAAATTGGCCCCAACATGATGAACTAAATCCACATAAAACTTGAGAGAGCTTGAAAATGAATTCTAGACACTGAAAAACAAAATTTAGCCACATTTTTGCCCCTGAATGGGCTTTGCTTGCTGGTGGCATGCTGTGGCTTCCTTAAGAGAGGTCTTCCTGATTCAGCAGTAGCAGAAAAAAAAGCCATGGCCATTTTTAAACGCTGGCTTTCTGGGCTGGGCTG
>LOEQ01003293.1:227442-238593 GCA_001685075.1 Bramus lutescens | reverse complement strand
CCCAGCACTCAAGAGGCAGAGGCAGGTGGATCTCTGTGAGTTCAAGGCCAGCCTAGTCTACTGAGTGAGTTTCAGGATAGCCAAGAGATATGGAGAGAAACCCTGTCAAAAATAAACTAAAAAGAGAGAGAGAAATGTCAAAGGACCATGATGATGTGTTTCAGTTGTGATGACAGTTTTGTGAATATATATAAACACACAAACACACATGCATAATACATCAAATTCTACTTTTGTAGTATATGCAAGTATACATCACTATATTACAATTAAGGTTAAAAAATAGAGAGTAATTATACTAATTCATTACAAAATAGGTCAGATTATTGTTATTTAAATTGTTTGAAACTATAAAAAAGAAATTTTGAACTAATTTTTTCATTAATATTAAAATTTGATAAATATTGTACACATATAATATTGTGGTCCAGTACCAATTATATTTTGAGATAATTATTCTAAATAAAATACTTAACAAATGTGCTCAGACTATTAAATAAATTAATAAATTAATACCGTTCAACTAAGTATAATTTATTAGGAAATTATAGACCATTATTATAGAATATATATATATTAGGAAATTATAGACCATTCAATATTAGTGCACTTTGAATACTGAACATATTACTAGATCTGGAGAAAGATGAAATAGTCCTCTCTGCACACACTGAAAAATTGTTTGGCAGAAATGAACAGATTGTGTGGGAGGGTAGGTATATAGACATGCACATGCCTGTGTGCATACCTATGTGTGCATGCAGAGTCCAGAGAACATTGAGTCTTCCTCTAAGATCCTCCCCTCTAGCTTCTGAAGCAGGATCTCTCACTGTACTTGAAGCTTGCTATTTTAGCTAGGCTGTTGGCCAGGCGGTTCCAGGAACTACTTGTCTCTGTCTCGCAATGCTGTGATTAGGACATTCATGGCTATGCCTGACTTTTACATGGGTGATAAGGATTTAAACTCAGGTCTTCTTGTTTATACAGCAAGTACTTTTACCCAAGAGTCCTCTCCTGAACCACCACTTTTGTAGAATAATATATACATAATAGGAAACTGTAGACTATTTTAAAATATGTACATATAAATACAGAGGTATCTTTGGGGAAAGTCAATATGTTATTAAATGGAAAAAAATAGTGCCCATCCCACTAAAGTCAAGATCATGACAAAGACAATCACCATTATTTCTCAATAAGCACAGCTGAGAAAGAGCAAGAAAATGAAAATATAAAAGTAGGAAGGAGTAGGGTGTGGTAATATGTATCTGTAATCCTTGCATTCGTGAGGCTGAGGCAGGAGCATCACCTGCTCTGGGCCACCCATATCTATGTAGTGAGATCCTGTCTTTTAAAAAGTGAAAAGAAAGAGTTAAGTGTCAAATAATTAACTGAAAATTACCTCAAATATTAACAGAATAGAGAAAATCAGCAAGACAAAAATTGATAAAAAGTAGTCCAAAGAGTCAGGAATGAGGCAATAGAAATGAGCACCATTGTAAGAACAATGAAGGGGCTCCGCTAGGTAGGAAAGAAATTCTTAAGAAATAAAGCAAAAGGCTATGAAAACAAAAGTGTGAAGAACAAATAAGGAGATATAACATGTTCCTAAGAATAAATGGCACCAGATATGTGTTAATTTTGCCTAGGTGTATATATTTAAGATAATCCCACTGAAATTAAATTTTCTGTTCTTCATCAATTACCACAGTCTGCTCTCTACTTTTATACACTTACATTGACTGTTTTACCAATTATTAACAGGGGAGTTCCCTTCACAGATTTTTTTTTCTCAAAAAGAAAAGGGTAAACCTTCCAAAATGGATAAAAGGCACAAATAGACTGTTCAAAAGAGGAGCTATATCAAATATGAAATAATGTTCAGGCTCATTGCCTATTAGAGAAATGCAAGTAAAAACCAAAATGAAATACTACTATATACCCATAAAATTTGCAAGAATTATGTATGATTATATTATTTTTCACAAACCTAGAGGATAAGGTGAACTCCTTTGATAAAGCAGCATACCATTTTCTCACGGAGTCCAAACTGCACTTTCAGCTCCAGCAACAGGTCTGCTTGCACGCTGCCATGCCCTCCTTCATGATCATAAAGGACTGAATCTCTGAAACTGTAAGCAAGCTACCCAATTAAAAGTTTCATTTATAAGAGTTGCCGTGGTCATGCTGTCTCTTCCCAGCAATAGTAAACCCTAACGAAGACACTCTCTGATGACATTTGGGGTAATCACTAATCTGATCACAGGAGATGGCTTGTTCAGGCTTCCTATCCACTATTGCTAGGAGTCTTAACTGGGATCATCCTTGTGGATTTGCGGGAGTTCCCCTTGCATCAGGTTTCTACCTGACACCAAAATGCCCCCATATCAAGACATCTCTTCCAGTACTCTTCCCCTCTACCCACCCCATAAGATGATTCCTCAAGTTCCCATCCTTAACCCATCCCAGTCCACCCAGGAGATCTTTTCTATTTCCCCTTCCCTAGGAAATCCATGCACCACATCCTCTGTGGGTCCCTCCTTGTTACCTAGCCTCTCTGGGTCTGTGGACTTCAGCGTGGTTATCCTTTATTTTACAGCTATTATCCACTTATGAGTGAGTACATACCATGTTTGTCTTTCTGGGTCTGGGTGACCTCACTCAGGATGATCTTTTCTAATTCCATCCATTTGCCTGCAAATTTCATGATGTCATTGATTTTAACAGCTGAGTAGTACTCCATTATTTAAAGGCATCACATTTTCTTTATCCATTCTTCAGGTGAGAGATATCTAGGTTGTTTCCAGGTTCTAGCTATTACTTGTTGCTTTGAACATAGTTAAGCAAATGTCCCTGTGGTATGATTACATCATTGTTCTTGATAGACCCAGATTGAAAATAATCCAAATCTCTATCAATAATAAATTAACTTGTCAAAGTCAGATAGTTTTACACTGGAATACCATGTATCAGTGGAAATGAATGAATTGGAGCTACATGGGACACAAGGAACTGCAGAAAACAAAGTTTGCATTTGTTATAAAATACCTTTGTTTGAAAGTGTATAACAAGTCTAGACATACATACAAGCATGTGTGTCTGACACACACACACACACACACACACACACTGTGTGTGTGAGTGTGTGTGTGTGTGTTGCCAGCATGCATGTTTATGTAGGACATGTGTGCCTGATGCCCACAAAGGTGAGAAAGAGTGTCAGATATTCTGGAACTAGAGTTACAGACAGTTGTGAGCCATTATGTAGATACTGGGAACCAAACACAGATCCTCTTAACTGCTGAGCCATCGCTTCAGCCCCCATGTACAAAAACAAGGAAAACTAAACTGCTACATAGATCATAAACTAGATAAAAGTGATAAAGTGCTGAATATTAAAATTATTACAGTTGGTGCCAGAGAGATGGCTCAACAATCAAAGGTGATTACTGCTCTTGCAGAGGACCCAGGTTTGATTTCCAGTGTCTACATGAGGCAGCTTACAACTGCCTGTCACTCCAGCTCCAGGGCATCTAAAGCCCTCTTCTGCACAAATGCAATGCACAAAAACTCATGCAGGCATACACATATGCACATCACTCGGGGCTGAGAACCATTCCTCTAGTCCCTAGTCCAGAGGAATGGTAGATGGATCCTTCCCATTGTTCACAGGCTTCAGGGTCAAGTGATATAATAGGAAGATAAGGGGTGTTGGCTAGCTGGTAACTCTGACTCTGAGGGTCTCAGGAGTGTTTGTAACTGAGAAATATCAAAATAATTACCAAGGATATATAACTGATAGTGTGCTCAGGCCTTGGGGATCTCCTCCCCACTGGAAATTGAGTCAAAACATGTGGAAGTCTCTGTGACCACCATGGCCAGCAGAGTAGTTGGTACAAATTTCCAGAGTCTGACCCCCAAATAGTTTATTTTGGGCATACTTAAGCATAGCACAATTTGGTGAAAAGTTTCCTAATGATAAATAACTTACTCCCATGTGCACAATTTGACTACATAGAAACTCTTTGTAAAGTACATGCACCTTTCATAAAGATAGGTTCTATAGATTTACTGAGAAAAACAAGCTCATGGTAAGGGTCTGGAGGAGATCCAGTGTGATCTCAGACACATGGATAGTTCAAAGGTCCCCAGGATATTAACCACATCTCTTCCCATCCTTCTGGGTAGAAAACAGGTTATACATGCACCCCCTTGAAGAAGCATTCCTGTGTTTTTAACATTCTTACTTCCTCATGTGCTAATCTGTGAGCACATGAACCTCCATGCCTCCTGCACAGACAGAAGTCAAGAAAGAAATAAAACATTTTATAATTGGATGAACATGAAAACATGACATACTAAAATCTCTGAGACACAGTAAAGGAACTTCTAAGAGGGAAATTCATAACACTAAGTAAGTGCCATTATAAGGGAAAAAAACTAGAGAAATCATGAATTAGTAACTTAGCAACACACCTGAAAAGTCTAGACCAATGAGAAGAAATAATACCCAAAAAGAGCAGACAGAAAAAAATCAAATTTTGGGCTGAAATCAATGAAATAGAAACAAACAAACATACAATACAAAGAATCAATGAACGGAGTTGGTTCTTTGGGAAAAATCAATAGAATTGACAGACTTAGTCAAATTAGCTAAAAGACACAGAGAAAATCCAAATTAATAAAATTAGATATTAAAGGGGGATATTGCAACAGACACTTAAGAAATACAGAGAATCATAAGGACATACTTTATAACTCTGTACTCTACTACTGTAAAACCTAAAATAAATGCATAGATTTCTTCATAGATACGACCTATCAAAGTTAAAGCCAAGATCCAATAAGCAACCTAAATAGACCCATAACCCCTAGTGAAATAAAAGGGTCAATAAAAGTCTTCCAAACAAAACAAACCTGGGATCAGATGGATTCAGCACAGAATTCTACCAGACCTTCAAAGAAGAATTAACATTCATATACTTCAAATTATTCTGCTAAATAGAAACGTAAGGAACATTTTCTAAATCTTTTTATGAAGGGATCATAGCACCAAAACCATAGAAAGACCCAACAAAAAAGAAAATTATAGATCAATATCACTTATGAACATAGATGCAAAAATTCTCAATAAAATAGTTTCAACCCCAATTTAAGAAATCACTAAAAAGATGATCTACCATGATCTCCCAGAGAAGCATGGATTGCTCAACATACATAATTCAATAAATGTAATCTACCAAATAAACTAAAAGACAAAAACCACATGATCATTTAATTAGTTACAGAAAAGAACTTTGACAAAATCTAAAATCTCATTGTGATAAAAGTCCTGGAGAAACTAGAGATACAAAAGACAAACCTCAAAATAATAAAGGTAATTTACAGCAAGCCCACAGCCAAGACCAACACAAATGCAGAGAAACTCAAAGCAGTTCCACTGAAATCAGGAAGAAGACAAGGCTGTCCACTCTCTCCATACCTATTCAATATAGTGTTTGAAGCCTTAGCTAGAACCATAAGACAACTGAAAGAGATCAAGGGGGTAGAAATTGGAAAGGAAGAAGTTAAAGTATCTTTATTTGCAGATGATATGATTGTATGTATAAAAGACAAAAAAAACTCCAGAGAACTTTTACAGATGATTAAACACTTTCCCCAGAGTATCAGGATATAAAATTAACACGCAGAAATCAGTAGCTTTCCTAGATGAAAACAATACAGTGACAAAGAAATCAGAGAAACAACACCTTTCACAATAGCCAAAAAATAAATTATCTTGGGGTAACTATAAACAACAAAGAAAAGGCATGTATAATAAAACTTTTGAATTTTTTATTAATCAATTTTTTATTTATTTTACATCCCGACCACGGCTTTCTCTCCCTCCTCTCCTCCCATCCCCCCAGTCTCCCCTTTTACCTCATCCGCTCATCCTCTGTTTCTGTTCAGAGAAACTCTTAAGACATTAAGGAAAGAAGCTGAAGAAGACACAAAAAAGATGGAAAGATTTCCCATGCACATGGATTTGTAGGATTAACGTAGTGAAAATGGCCATCGTACCAAAAGCAATCTACATGTTCAGTGCAATACCCATCAAACACAGACACACAAAAACAAACAATAAGACCTGCATTATGTAAAATAATCCTGCATAATAAAAGGACTGTAGGAGGTCTCACCATTTCATATTTCAAGTTGTACTACAAAACTGCAGAGCTATAGTAATAAAAGCAGCATGGCATTGACATAAAAACAAACATATTGATCAATAGAATTGAACTGAAGATACAGACATAAGTCCATATGGCTATGGAAAGTTGATTTTTAAACAAAGAAACCAAAAATATACACTGTAGAAAAGACAATA
Source organism: Bramus lutescens (assembly GCA_001685075.1). Lineage (NCBI taxonomy): Eukaryota > Metazoa > Chordata > Mammalia > Rodentia > Cricetidae > Bramus > Bramus lutescens. Next base: position 232,223 of record LOEQ01003293.1, on the reverse strand, counting down.
TCTTCAAAAAGTGGTGTTGGTCAAACTGGATGACTGCATGAAGAAAAGTGAAAATATATCCATATTGATCAGCTTGCCTCAAGAACTTCAATATAAAACCAGGTACATTGAACCTGACACAAGAGAAACTGGGGAATAAACTTGATCTCATTGGCACAGGAAAGCACTTTCTGAACAGAACACCATTACCACAGATACTAAGATCAAGAATTTAAAATTGATCCTCATGAAACTGAGAAGTTTCTGCATGGCAGAGGACAGTCACTCGAAGTGGTAGCCCACAGAATAGGAAGAGATCTTTATCACTTATAGATCTGATAGAGAGTTAGCATCTTGAATATATATATATATCCCCCCAAAAAAATACTTGAACACCAAGAAAATAAATAACCCAATGGATCAGTGCCTCGCCCAAGCCATATCAGAGAAGCTTTTCTTGCAGTAGATGTGAATTAGCACAGAGACCACAACTGGACAATGTGAAAAGAGTGAGATACTTGAGATCACTCAGACCTAAATGGGATGACTTCATCAAACCTCTCCCCTCCAAAGAAGGGGAGGCAGAAAGGTTGTAAGAGCCAGAGGTGACAAGAAAACAGTTTCTTCCAGACACAACAGGAGAGGTGTACATATAAGCTCACAGAGACTGTGGCTGTACACGTAAGACCTGCAGAGGTTCAATACAGGCAGATCCCATCACTAAAAGAAGGTAGTAGACATACACCTCCACCCAACCCAGAAGCCATCTCCAGTTGGTATCAACTGACAAAGAGAGCATCAGTTTTCTCCAATGGAGTCTCACTGAGTATATCGGCCACACATCAGGGCAGGTGCTGCTGTTCTCAGGAGAAGTTGGCCAACACAAAATAAACTCAATGATATTTTTTGGGTTTTGACATTTTTTGTGACATATATATATACATATACTATATATATATATATATATCTGCCTTGCAAGAATATTTCCATCATGGCATCAAATAGAGCTAATTGTCTCTGAAAAACCACAATTATCTCTGGAAAAAGAATCTTAGCAAGTGGTAACCTTTATGGGGTCTGCCTTCTTAGAGTGTCAAGGATCATGGGCTGGATCTTTTGGTCCAACATATAAAGGCCACTGACTTTACCATGGTGGTAGTAGATGAACTCAGTTCAGTGCTCTGGATTTCTGCATGTCACCATACAAGAAAATGATTTTATATCTGACTTATAAATATTAGACCAAGATGGTAGACTGACTCTAAGTGCCAGGGTCCCCCTTCCAGACTCAAAGCTTTTAAAATGACAGGAAAGCTATATACACACAGTTAGTTTCAAAACTAACATGTTATTGCTAGAAAGTAGTTCCTGATAAGGAAAAGTGGATACTGAATAAAATTTGTAAAGAATAGATATTTTTAAAACGAGCTTTTAAAGTTTTAATGAGTATATATAGTATATAGATGGGTGTGCATGTGTGTGTGTGCAGATATGCCCAAGTGTGGATACCAGAAGTCAATGTCAAATGTCTTTTTCCATTGACCTCCACCTTATTTTTTGGTGATAAGGTCTCTTGCTGAATGTGGAGCTAACAAGTTCAACTGAGAAGGCTGACCAGTGAGCCCTCCAGATCCACCTGTCTCCAGCCCCAGGCACTGGGATTACAGATGTACACTGCCACATCCTGACATTTGTGTAGGGACACGCAGATCTGAACTCAAGTATTCATTCTTGTATAATAAGTGCTTTATCTCCTGAGCCATCTCCCAAACCCTAGAAATGGACATTTTGATTGTTTACATTTTTGTCTAATGACTCCTAGATACTCACAAGAAATTTTGGTAGAAGAAAAAAATGCCTGTTTTAATAATCCCCATGTTCTAAGCACAAAGTACTTTTCAACTTAATAGGTTTTTTTTATCACAGAAAAGGCTAGAGATGGCTCCGAGGTTAAAAGCACTTGGTACTCTTTCAGAGGACTCAAGTTCAGTTCCTAGCAACCACGTGATGTGTTTCATAACCATGTATAACTCCAGTTTTAGAGGATCTGATACCCCTCTGGCCTTCATGAGTACCCACATGCATATGACATACACTAACGTATACACATAAATAAAAATAAAATTCAATCAACAAATACATAAATAACAGAAAACAGTGCTTTAGAGAGAAAGATAAATCATTTTGTATTTGTAAAGGGGCCTTGGGTGATTCTGAAAGGCCAAGGCCAAGTCTGACCAATTTACAAGCCCTAAAGAAAGACGCTACCTATGGAATGTCAGCAAGTCACTCTCCCTTCTCACAATGAAGAAATGCATAAGACTCCGTGGGACCAAACAATACTTAAGCTGTGACAAGTGCCAAGAATGTACTGGAAGCTTGGACAGAACTACCTGACTCTTTTCATATAGTTTCCAACCCTTGGACTTTCCAAGTCACAGCTGGTAATTCTAGATACAGAATTTCTCTCATAGTTTTGAAGTTTATCTGCTAAAATCAAATTGTGAAGTTTGTGCTAAATGAAAGGTTTGAATCTGATCCTAAGTGAATTAGGGTCTAATAAAATTATTCAAAATAATCTAGTATATTCATTACCTGCCCATAATATTTGGCACAGTTACAACAAAACTCAATTAATGTGTAGGATTCCTTAGAGAAATCTGAAATGGCCTGGATTTAGAATTATCTGATTTCTTAATGAAGAACAAGGGAGCATTTAGTGGTTGAGAAACAATAGTTCCTTTGAATTACATATTCACTTAGTATTACTATATGGTAATTTTAGTGTATCTAATACTTTATTTCCCTTTTGTTTTGTTTTTGAGACAGTCTCATGTATCCCAGGCCAATCTTGAACTTGTTGTGTAGTCAAGGATAATCACTCTGCCTCCACCTCCCAAGTGCTAAGATCACATGTGCACACCATCATGCCCATGCATGTGGTCCTGGAATGGAACCCAGGACTTCATACATGCTCAACAAACCCTCTACCAACTAACATAATACCTAATATTTTATCACAATGGGAAACTTGATCATCTGAAGACAGGAAATTTTAATTTTAATTCCAGATCCACTTACAGACTTTGAATAAACCATTAACTCCTTTGAACTTCAGTTTCCTTGTGGATATTACAAAAAGATTAGACTGAAATATTCACAATGGTTTTTCTTTTCTTTTTGCTACCTACAAAATATTGTGGCTTAACTTTTGGCCAGGGTTCTTTTCTTTTTCTTAATTTTAATCCGTGTGTGTGTGTGTGTTACTTGCATGTTTGTCTGTACATCACTTGCATGCCTGGTGCCACAGAGGTCAGAAGAGGGCATTAGATACACAAATTGGAGTTACAGACTGTTGTGAGTCACTATTTGGGTGCTGGGGACTTGAACCTGGGTCCTCTGGAAGAGCAGCCAGTGCTCTTAACCTGTGAGCTAGCTCTCTAGCTCCAGCCTAGGTTTTTTTTTAAATCCCCATACCCCCTTCATCAATTCTAAATTCTCAGATACTCCTGCATTTACTTCTCTTTCTGTCCAGTGTTACCCCTGAGATAACTGCCTATGGCAGAAGGCACCAATGTCTTTTCCAAGAACGTAAATGGGAACTCACTGTCTCATTTCTACAGAGCCAGTCTGCTTATAGAAGGCACCCCCTTTGTCTAAAGTGGAAAAATGATGCTGAGTTTGAGCTACTGTGACCAGACCAGGACAGGGGACAGATCAAATTCTGCTGTTTTTTTATTTAAATTTTTGTCACACAATACATTTTAATCATATTTGTTCTCATTTCCAAACTTCTCCCACATCTACCACACCCCCCAAAAATCATAGCTGATAAAAATTCCACTGTTTCTTATATGCTACCAAAGCTTTCTCTACATGGTACCACACAGAACCATCCTACATGCATCTAGGCACAATGCCACAAACCCCACATATAACGCTTACAAGCCAGAATCTCTCCACAAACCAAGTTACTCTGAGCATTTCTCCTGGCTGGACCGACTCAGCTGTAGCTATTTAAAGTCACAAATCCAGTATGCATTCATGGAAGTGTGTGTATGCTACAGGTTATGATCTAGTTTCTTTGAACATAATTAACATGTTTTTTTCTTTTAACACACTTAAATGAGAAATGTCTCCAGCATATAATCTAAACCTGTGTGTTTCATCTGTATCAAAACATTATCTCTCACCTGTCAACATCTTGGCCCAATAGTGTCAATACCATGGTAGAAATCCTAAGTCTGAGAAAAATCGGGCAAGGAAATTCTGTATCATCTCCCTTGGTGTTCGACCTCCCCACCCCCACCCTTGTGTCTAGACATTGCGGCAGGCTTCACAGTTACCACCCTTTTTTCCACATTTCATTAATAATCGTACAAGTCAAACAATAGCTAATCTGGCAATTATGTGCAATTTAAAACACTGGAACATGTTACCCTGCATTGCCTGCCAAATCACACTGAAATCTGGATTAATGGAGGCAGTGCAATATTTTTCAAAAAACGCTTTTCCTCTCTTTCTTCCTATGTTTTGGGAGCAAAAATTTTAAAAGTGACCAGATTTGTTTCAAAAGCAAATTAACGACAGCATGAATCCTGCTTCCTTGTGTTTTCACAGTTAAGTGAAATCCAGAGTTTCGGGGTGGGAGAGAAAAATGGGGAGTGAGACAGAGTGTACCCACACCCTGAGTCCATTGCATCAGGCTGGAAAAATGACTACCACACCCCAGGCAGTCGGATTTCTGGGGTCGCTTAATCATATGCTGTACACCTGTGCTGTTATTGCCGCACAGCTGCAAA
>LOEQ01003293.1:145081-155083 GCA_001685075.1 Bramus lutescens | reverse complement strand
CCAACAACAATTCCATTTAAAGAGAATTCTTTTTGTTTGGTGTCCTGTTTCCCCCACACACACCCCGACAGAATTTCGCTGTAACTGCCCTGGCTGTCCTGGAACTCACTTTGTAGACCAGGCTGATTTCACAGAGATCCTCCTGCCTCTGCCTCTGGAATGTTGGGATTAAAGGTGTATGCCACCATGCCTGGCTTTATAAATTTTACCTTGAGAACTTATCTTTGCTACCAACACCTGGGTGGGTTGCGAGAAAAAAAGGAATAAAAAGGAAAGGTCATGAGTGCTCCTTGGTATGGTGGATGGGAAAGTTTATTGTAGATCTGTGGGAGAGCATAGTCAGAGCAGGGACATCTGGGAGAGTCCAGAGTGGACATGACCAGACTGAGCTGTACCATGTGGGAGAGGGGGAACCAAGTGCAGCTGCCAGGAGGCCAAAGATACAAAAAGGGGAAGGGTAACCACAGTGTCTGGATTATATAGGGAAGAGCCTCTGGGGGAAGGGCAGCCCAGCTCCTGGGTGAGTTCAGGGAAGAGAGGGCTGTGGACTGAGGGATGCTGGGATAACCTGGCAGGTCCAGCTTTGATATGTTAAATAGGCACCTCAGCATTGGGAGGGGTAGTCTCTGCCCTAGATTGTTCCCCAAACTAGTTTCTGTAGTTGTATCCAGAAACTTATTTGCAATAGAGAAGCTATTTCTGGCTCCACAAAATAAACTGTCAGAAGTAGCACAACCATTTGTTTGCTACTTGATTGGCTTCAGGTTTAGGAGTTTTTTGTTGTTTTTTTTTTACGTTTTTATTCATTTTAAGATAGCTAACACATGCGCTGTACCACTGATTTAACTGAAGGATCCATTACTGATATTTAGAGTTTTCCTTGGGTAGTGCCATTGCCTTTGTTGGCTTTATCAGATAATAATACAGCAGTTGCCATATTGTGCCCCTCCCCACCTTGTCCATGGCTTTGCAAATTTCCATGGTTTCAGTTACCCGTTATAAGGTGTGTTTGAAAAGTTCCAGAAAGAAATAATTCATGAGTTTTTTAAGCTCAGCGCTATTCTGACTAGAATGACACAATCTTCCATTGTCCAGATTCGGATGTAAATCATCCCTTCGGCCAGGTGTCCACTCTGTCTACTCCACCCACCCAGTTGTTCATCACCAGGAGTCATCTTGATTATCATCAGACCAGCTGCCTTGCTGCCACAGCACTCACACTGAATTAAGTGTGAGCACTGGTTTTAGGCTTCTACTGAGGGTCTAAACTATATCCTGTCTATAGATAAATAGAGGCTGCCTGTAAATTACAGCATTGGGAGGTGGAGGTGATATAAAAGAGCAGGAGAGATAAGTAGGTCTTAAATCTGCCTGTTGGCTCCTAAAATTGGAGGTAATAGCTAGCGTGCTGACATTAACTCCTCACCAAGGTCAAGTCCAGTGCTCCAAAATATATTGGGTTACATATTGAACATGCTTTTTTATGGGATCTGATAAATACATTTCATGTCTCCAGGAAAAGAAATGATGTGAGTTTACATATAAGTATGTGAAAATGTGGCAGCCAGTGGCTAGAATAGAATAACTGTTTTGTGGTCTATCACTTAGAATATTTTTGTTGTACTTGAATTTGTTCAGTTGTGAGGGTAGAAAGGAATCAGTAACTCTTAAGTAGTAATAACCACTCAAACCAGTCAGGGGAATACTGTTTTAAGAGCACATTCTTCTGTTATGGGGCTCCAACAGGAGACTTCTCAAAATTTAGACTGCGCAAGTTATACAATGGCTGGCCCAAGTCCATGATTTTTGACAAGCATTAACATGTTTTTCACTAAGGTATTTATGTCATACTTTGAATGTTTTTTTTTCTTCATGGTTATATGTCATAGAAAAGTAGCTTGCCTTAAATAGGGATTAACAAATAAACCTTAAAAAGCCCACACAATCTAGTTTCTTCAATTTGACCATTGTTATTGTTCTCACTGTAATTGCTCTGAAAACAAAATGGAAAGTGAATAGACTTGGCGTTTGCCACCTTCCTTTTTTGCTTTCAGATAGTGATGAGGCTGTGTTCAAAATCCATGCTTTAAGCATGGATTCATGATAGTAATGACTTTGAACCATTAAAAAACAGAAGTAATGAATTTATTTGCATATTTCTGTTTTCTAGGCAAGCAGAGTGCTAGTAGCTTCCCGTAATTTTGCAAATGATGCTACATTTGAGATTAAGGTAAGAGTGTTTCACTTTGTGCTTCTAGTTTCTTCACAAGTACTGATCCAGTTTCACCTTCAAGGAGTTGATACTAGCGCTGTGAAACAAAGGGTCACTTTATTTCAAATATTCTAGAACCAAGGGTTCAGAGAAGTTTAGCAATAATAACTTGCTGGCAGTTTAAAGGATACAGGCTTTAAAAGTATGCTCTAGCAGGGTTGTTCAACCTCTCACATTCTGACATGTTGTCACCTACAAATACGTTGGGTTGACCTGATAGCTATCCTGGCACATGGACCTTCTTGAGCCAGAGATTGGATGTACCTTTGGTAGGGGGTGGGATTCAGTCAAACATTGATGACCATAAATTAAGGAATCAGAAGCATTTTGAATCACTGTTTTTCTTTTAGAGGCAGTTTCATGGAGCCTCGGTTAATCCCAAACTTCCTATCTAGCAAAGAATAACCTTGAACTCTTATTCCTCCTGCCCTCACCTTTCAAGTGATGGGATCAAGGTTTTCTCACACATTATTCTTGAAGCGCCACTGAGGCATGCATTTCTTTGCTGTTGTTCAAGTTGTGTATTATTTGTATGGAGTTGGATCTTAGACTGCATCAGCATTTGTGGAGTAGTAAGTGGAGGGTGACTACCTTATTTCATTTCAGAAATGTGACCTTCATCGGCTAGAAGAGGGCCCTGCAGTCACCACAGTGCTCACCAGAGAGGATGGGCTCAAGTACTACAGGATGATGCAGACTGTGCGGCGAATGGAGCTAAAAGCAGATCAGCTATATAAACAGAAAATTATTCGTGGTTTCTGTCACTTGTGTGATGGTCAGGTAAGTGGTAGGTTTGTTAGAAAGCTATGCATGTTATTAGGATACGTAAATAGGTTTCTTTCTTTATGCCTTCTTTCCCCTGTCACCTCTTTTCTTTGACTTCATCCTAGGCTTTTAGAATTTCAAAACCACCATTTATTTTGTGTGTGTGTGGCAGGGGTATTTATGTGCCACCCTGTGTGTGAGTATGTATGTGTGGTGGTGGTGGGGGGTCAGAGGACATTTGCAGGATTTGGTTCTTCCCTTCTACCATATGGTTTCCAGGGATTGAACTCAGGCTATCAGGCTTGATAGCAACCTCCTTTACTCACCGACTTCTCTCTGTCCAAGCTGGCTTGAAACCCCTGAACCTTGACAGTGCTGCCTCATCCCCCAGAATGCTGGGATTACAAGCATGAGCCACCACACTTGGCTTTAAGTATGGTTTCTGTTTATTGGTTTTCACCCTGCTCACAAGGATTTAAAGTAGGGATTTCAAAATAAAACTAGAATGCTAGGACCCACTATGAATTGTAGGCATAAGAATTTATTCACACTTAGCATTTCTGAATTTTATATCTGTTCTTAGAATTTCACTTTTAAAATTTTCTGGAACCCCACACATCTATGCTGTATACATTCTTGGGGAAAGGGCTATTTTGTTGTTTTATGAGTGTGAGTGTGTGTGTGTGAGAGAGAGAGAGAAAGTGTGTGTGTGTTCCATTTGTGACAAAATAGCCAAGAGAAGCAACATAAGTAAGTGTTTATTTTAGCTCACAGCTTGAAGGTCCACTCCATCTTGGTGGGGAAGGCATGGCTGTAGGAGCTGAGTCACCTGGTCACATTGAATGTGCAGTCAGGAAGCAGAGATGTGAATGCTACCGCTTTCTTTTTTTTTATTTAGTCTGGGATCCTAGGCTATGGGGATACTGCCATCCACATGTAGGGGTGGGTCTTCCCACTTCTGCCCAAGAAATTTCCTCATAGACATGCCTAGAGCTTTGTCTTCTAAGTGATTCTAGAACTTTTTAAGTTGACAGTAACTGGTTCCAAATTTAGAAGTCTACAGGAGCTAGCTAGGTAGAATAAATGAATGAAGTCAGTTATATATAACAATATGAACAGTGGTAAGATGGATCAGTGGAGAGTTGGGATGGTTAGGCCCCATCCAGAGATGCCACGACTTGGTTTCAGTCAGTTACTTCCATGTGGAAACACAGACCTAAGACTTCTTTGGTTTGCATGCATTCTATTAATTTATTAATGTTGGCACCTGACTGGCAAATTATATTTTTAAATTCTGTCCAGGCTAAAGGAAACAGCAAATTTGTGGATTGGTTATGGCTTCTGGTTTAGACCTTACCCTTTGTTTTTCAATGAAAAATATTTTTTTGGACTTACTAATGACAGGTTCACTGATCCATGTGTGGTTTTGGAATTTTTTTTTTTTGTTTTATGGTCTTTTTTTTTGAGACAGANTTTGGAAGAGCAGGCAATGCTCTTAACCGCTGAGCCATCTCTCCAGCCCCCAGAGCCTGGTTTTTAATTGGTAAAAAGAGTTACGGCAGTTTTGAAGACTATCCCAGCTTGGGGTTTTATGATGGCAGTTTGTTTTTACCTATGTGTTTTACTTGTACATTGGATTGTGTTTCCTCGTGTCTGCAGCTCTCCACACCCCTCAGACACTCCTTGATCATCCTTTGCTAAATGCTCTGTTTTGGAGACATCATTTGCAATTATAGAACCTTAATTTAGTTTCTTCACAGTACTTCTTGCAATCTGTAATTGTTTTGTACATGTTTATTTACTTGTCAAAAGCTAAAGATAGATGTGGAAGCAAGTGTCTTCCTCATGACGGAGGCATCCGTGACTTCCTTCCGTCATACCAAGGATTGAGACTAGGTCATCTGTGCTCGTCCATGTCTTGTCAGCACTTTACTGGGCGTGCTGACTTGTACAGGTCCATCTGAATTGGAAAGGAAAATGTAAAATTGCATTTGCAACGAACATAGAACTCTTTCTTCAGCTAAACTATTACTTGAACAAAGGATTCAGAAAATTGATGTCCCAGAAATTTCTTAGGAGATTCCTTGAAGATACATTTTAACTACACAAAGAATAAATCAAGATGGGAAAACTAGAGGCTGATACAAAGAGTGGTTCTTCTCTGGAAGTGTGTGATAGTGCTGGGGACAGTCAAGGTTGGAGTGTGAGGGAACTCCTAGAATATAAGACTGTAGACTGGAGGGTGTTCAACCATGAACCAATTCAAAAGGCGTGGTGACAGCTTGCCCGAGAGACAGTCATATAATACACATGGACAGGTTGTGCATGTGAAACCTGAGGCGTGAGTGTGAGCAAGATGTAAGATGTAAGGAGGAAGTATCCATTCCTTTGATTTTGGAAGAATTTTTCTTCTACGAGGACCCAGAGACTGATGCATTGCTGGCCTAGAAAAGGAAATGAGTTGAAGAGAAAGCTTTTGATTGGCATATTGATGTGCTTGTAGTGCATCTCACTCACTCATTGCAGATTATGGAGCCAGTTGTGTACAGCAAGAAGGTAAAAGTAGACATGTAGTTGATGGACGCTCTTCAGGTAGGATATGAAAATTATACAGAGAGCATAATTGTTTTATGTTGGGTTTTCATTCTTAAAAAAACTTCATTAGATGTCTGGGTATTGTTTCTGTTTTATCTCTTTTGGTAACGATCTGGAAGAAACAGTTTGGTTGACAAGTAGCAGAGGCACTGGAGAGGTGACTCAGCAGTTGAGTAGCTCTTTCCTGCAGACCCAGGCTTGGTTCCCATTACCTCATGAAGGCTCACGCCTGCCTGGAACTCCAGTTCCAGGGGATTCCATGCCCTGTCCTGGCTTTGTGTGATACATGTGCACACATGTAAGCAAAACACGTAAAAACTAAAAGTAGAAGCTGGGAAGTGGTGGTGCATACCTTTAATCCTAGCCCTTGGAAGGCAGAAGCAGGTGGATCTCTGTGACTTGTGGTTTGGGAGAGCCCAGGTTACATAGTGAGAGTTAAAAAGAGACATGGTTGAGCACAACTGTAACCCTCGCCCTTGGGAAGCAGAGGCTGGAAGAACAGTTTAAGGTTATCATCCACTTCATAATGCGTTTGAGGTCCACCTGGGATACCCAACGAAAATGAAGCAATGAGAGAGAAGAAATTGCTCCATGAGATAATAGCAGGAAAATAGAGAAAGGCATTTCACCATAGAGATTCCAGGGTAGATGCTAGGAAAGCACTGTGTTCAGGGTGGGAAGGAAATACTTTATATGAGTGCTGTCTTGGAGACAGTTTGTTTCTTCAGGTGACACTGTTAGGCAGAAGGAAAACAAATCTAATGATGTCACTGACAAGGGTGGGATCATCTTAAAACTGTTGAATAGAAAGAGGGTTAAAATTTTTCATAAAGTGTCTTTTGGAAAAAGACAGGATTTCTTTGTGTAGCTCTGGCTGTTCTGGAACTCACTCTGTAGACCAGGCTGGCCTCAGTCTCAGAGTTCTACCTGCTTCTGCCTCCTGAGTCCTGGGATTAAAGGTGTGTGCCACCACTGACCAGCTTGATCCATGGTTTTTAAATTGTTGAATCTAATAGAAACTCTTTATTCAAAAATAATGGCATTGCTTTGTGGTTCTTCCTTTACTCCAGGAAGCCTGCTGTGTGGGCCTAGAGGCCGGCATAAACCCCACAGACCATCTCATCACAGCCTATCGAGCAGTACCGAAGTGGAAGTGAGCCCCGGACGGACAGGCTCGAATTCTTGCAGAGCTAACAGGTTTGCTGTGGATTTACAGAGAGGGATAGTAAGTGGGGGAAGTTTTCAAATATCTTCCATTAAGTTGCTAAGCATTATGAGTTAGTGGCAAAAATCTTAGAAACGATCAAGCCTTCTGGTATGTATCCTGGTACCTCTGTTGTGACTTTGAGTAAACCATTTATGAGGTCATCTGGACCCTCATGTGAAATTGGAAAATAAGGTTTGCTTTCACTAAAACATGAGAAATCTAACAGAGAAAGTAAATTGAAGTACTTTGAAATGTAGGCAGATTCTAGATAATGTGTATACTCCCTCTAAACCTAGTGTCAAAAATACTTTGCTAACATCTGAAGGTTTAGAAAGCAGGCACCATTGGATTAGTCTAATCTTATCACAGACATGGAGATGAGGAGGTGTGTTTTCCTGCAGGGACAGACAATTGGATTGGGTGGTGGTTATTGCTTTGTGTGGTTGTTTTTATTCATGCATGGTGTGTGTGCTGCCATTTCTAGGACGAAGAGGAGGTTGTGCTAAAGGGAAAGGCGGATCGATGCACATGTACGCCAAGAACTTCTATGGGGGCAATGGCATCGTTGGAGCTCAGGTAACTGAGGAAGAGCACATGCTTTGGTATATTTGGTCCTGGCCTGTATCTTCAGGACCTTCTTCACTCCAGAGAACATCTCTAAAGGATTTCAGTAATTTGGGAGTTTGGCTTGTCTTTACTTACTGCCTTTTATCTTCCCATTTGATGAATTAATAAGTAGATTTGGGTAGTGATTTAAGGTTTGTTGTTTTTGTTGTGTTTATGAGTAAGAGCCTATAGTGGTGGAGCTATCCCTACATCTTTTTATATTTCAGTAAAATCAATGGCTCATCACCTCAACTTCATTCACTCTGACATACTCATAGGCAGTGCTAGCACTGGGGTCCAATTACAAGTGAGGGGCTTGTTAAATTGACAGCCTAAGAAAAAAGCAAAACCCTTACTTTCATGACTAGGAAGTCCTTGTTCTCATCAGTTAATGAGAAGTGAAACATTAACAGCATGCAACCATATCCACCACAGTAGGTTTTATTATATATCTAAGCTTCATTTTTATCTTGTTGTGATCAGTAGTTAAATCTTTGGGTGCAGAAATGAGAAACAATATAGGATTTATTCATGTTTTGTTCAAAATAACAGGGTTAGGAATGAAGACTTGCAGCACTAGTTTAGCTTCCCGTATTCTCCAGGCGTTGGAATTTAAATGCATTTTAACTCAGATTAATTTGTACAGTTTTCTTGGTGGTTCTTTGTCAGGTGCCCCTAGGAGCAGGGATTGCTCTGGCCTGCAAATACAATGGAAAAGATGAGGTCTGTTTGACATTATATGGTGATGGTGCTGCTAATCAGGTAAGTGCATCTCTTAATTTCCAGTAACAATTACTTTTATTTCCAAGTTGTGACTGGCCATATTTGGATTTATAAAGAAATGGCATATTGTTTATTAATTGAAATAGTGTTTCATGTGGCTGACTCACATGGGAGATTTACCTCTTGACATGAACCTTCTAAGGGTACATTTCTGTGATGATGTGCCTGTGTTACATTTATGCTTTGCAAACCTGCTCTGTGCTGGGAAATTTTTTTGTAATTTCTCTTTAAAAGATCTACTTATTTCTAGTTTTGCCTGCATGTGTGCCTGGTGCCAATGGAGGTCAGAAGGTCCCCTGGAACTGGGGTTAAGGACAGTTGTGAGCTTGTGAGCTGCCATGTGGGTGCTGGGAATTTAACTTAGGTCCTCTACAAGAGCCGCAAGTGATCTTTACAGCTGAGCCATTGGCTAAATGTAGGCCATTACAAACCAATAGTGTGATACAGAGACTCTTAACTTGGACTTGAACACAATACCAGATTCCTATAATGTCTGAACCTTGGCTCTTGGTTTCTTTGCTCATCCTGTCTTGGTCTCAGTAATCACCAGTCTCTGGACAGCACTTAGTGAGACCCTGTCCTGGATGCTGAATCTCAGATGCTGCTGGTTCACTGATTATCTGGTCAATTGAGTGTGACAGGTTAATAGCAGAGCGTAAAACTAATTGGTAACTTGGTGCTTTTCCATGTTCCTCTTTGCAGTGTGTTCTATTTTAGTAGATCCCCCAAAATGTATACTAATCATACAGTACACACCACATTTCCCTACCATAGCAGCATGTGCTTCTTTCCCTCACCACCAGAAACTTGGTTATAAAGATAAGGCTGTTTGGCCTTAGTGTAAGCTTTCTGTGTTAGGCAGAGCAACAACTATTAGGAATGGTGGAAAAGTCTAGAGAAATAAGCAAATTAAACCACTTGCATTTTACATAATGCTTTTAGGGTCAAATATTTGAAGCTTACAATATGGCAGCATTGTGGAAACTACCTTGTATTTTCATCTGTGAGAATAACCGCTATGGCATGGGGACATCTGTCGAGAGAGCAGCGGCCAGCACAGATTACTACAAAAGAGGAGATTTTATTCCTGGACTGAGGGTAAGGTTCCTTATTGTAGAGACAGAACCAGACCCTGTCAGCTAGATGTTCTACAGTTTCATCACATTATGCCTGAATAGGTCATTAAAAAATTGAATGGGAGGGCAGGAGGTGTTGCTTAGTGGCAGAGCACTTGCCTAGCACGAGTTAGGCCCTGGATTCCATTCTTCAGCACCACAATAAAAGTTAAATGGATCTGGATATTTCATTTACGTTCTGCCTCTCCCACATTTATTAACAGGTAGATGGAATGGATATCTTGTGTGTCCGAGAGGCAACAAAGTTTGCAGCTGCATATTGTAGGTCTGGTAAGGTAAGATGAGATTTTTTTCATAGGCTTTTAGGTTACAGGTTTATAATGACATTCACCTCAGTTAAAAGAAGCCTTTCCAGATGGCATTTGGAGCTATCCTGGGGTAATGACTAAGTGAGCTAGCATGATCTTGGCTCACCTAGTAAACACTCCATATTTCTCCATTCTTGCATTTCGCCTCTGTCTTCACTTTGACATTAATTTGAAAACCTCTTTTTGTTTGGTTAATTATGTGTTCCCACCCCTCTGTTAATCATAAGCCCCTTGAATGATCAAACTTTGGATCTCCACAATGCTTAATTTTAGTTAGACTGCATTTGAATGCCTATTATATATCTTGCTGCTTTACCTGCCAGTGTATGG